>OVBJ01002312.1:0-15878 GCA_900406535.1 Noccaea bulbosa
GCAAAATAGCATATATGCTAAATTTAGCATGGGGTTGGAGATGCTCTTACTATAGGTCTTTAAGATGCTCTCCAACAACTCTAGTACTCTACTTTTGTCTTTACTCTCGTCCTTCTCCAGGAAAGATAGAAAATTCACAAAAGGAAAGAAAAAAATGAGAAGAGAAATCCATGGAGCCGATATTGCTTCTGAAAGTTCACTTCTTGACAAAGAAACTCAAGACTCATCGGCGACAACAAATGCTACTACTGCTCTCTTGTTTACCACTTTTGTAGCTGTGTCTGGTTCCTTCGTTTTTGGTTCAGCTGTGAGTTTTTAAAAATTATTTACCAAATCTATTATCTGTTTCTTTTTTTCTTAGTAATCTGTTGTATATGTACCGATTGATGCTTAATTTGGAATTTCGTTTTACATATTGGCAGATAGGATACTCATCACCCGTTCAGTTCGATTTAACCAGTGGCTTGAACCTCTCTGTGGCAGAGGTAAACTGATTTTTTTTATTAAGATAATTGCATAAACTGATTTTTTATCAAGATGATTTTTACACGACCAACAACATGAACCATGAGTTTTGGAGAGGTACAAAAGATTGCTCTACTCAATATTATACCTATGAATATTTATAAAATGTCACGCAGTACTCGCTCTTCGGTTCAATTCTGACAACTGGGGCAATGATTGGCGCAGCAATGAGTGGACGAATTGCGGATTGGATAGGCAGACGAGCTGTAACATTTATATATAAAAAAAAAAATTTAAAAATCAAATAGTTATACTTTTGCATCAATAATCTCATTACTAATCATTTGTGTGTCTGTGTGTGATTAGACTATGGGTTTTTCGGAGATGTTTTGCATGATCGGCTGGTTAATTATCTACCTTTCTAAGGTTATCTTAGTATGTTTTTTTGCTCTCACATATACTCTTGAGTGATTTCATAATATTTTTTAAGAATTATGGCTTTGTATGTTAAGGTTGCAGTCTGGCTTGACGTTGGAAGATTCTTGGTCGGTTATGGGATGGGTGTTCTTTCGTTTGTGGTAAAATTTATAAACTATAGGAATTTGGATTATGAATAGTGGTGATATTAAAAAATTTGGTAAAAGTTTATGGTGATATGGTAACTTTACAAGAAAATTAATACATATGATGACCTTTATATGTTCTCATCTTTTTACAAAATTTCTCGTGGAAAACAATGATGGTTAAAGCCTAAAGGTGTTTTGCATTGATAGTTTGTAACTTTGTATGATGAGTGACCTAGCGATTGATTACTAAATTCTTTCACTATTTTTGTTAACGATAAGCAATATGTGGATTTAAATTCGGTAGTGATGCTGTTGCAGGACTAGAACAAACCACTAGACTAAATATTTTGTTAGAATCTTTAGTTTCTTATGATATATACTTACAATGTATATTAGACTTCTACAATGGTCATATTAGATGCTATATTATATACTGAAATGATGATATTCTTATACTGATTTGTTGGTAACTAGAGTTACGGTTGCATTGCATCTAACATCCAATGCAAACTATAAGATTATGTCAATAATTCTTTGATTTATATTGCCTAAAGTTGTTGATATACCGAATTTGGATTTAATGTTTGTTAACTGGTAATCAGGTTCCTGTATACATAGCTGAAATCTCTCCTAAGGATCTTCGAGGTAGTTTTACAACTGTTCATCAGGTAAAAACATATTATAAAATAACTAAATTATATTTACAAAATATTTTCAAACATAAAAGTATTATCATATTTCCATCGTTCTAAATAAACGTACAACAATTTGTAAGTTTGCAGTTAATGATATGTTTGGGTGTCTCAGTGACATATTTCTTAGGCTCTTTTGTTGGCTGGCGAATTTTGGCTTTGATCGGTAATCACAAAAAACAGTACTTTAAATCATACCATTTTTTCCTTAAATGAGTAATTCATACTAAAAAAATATAACGTTAATTAATGTTTACTGATACAGGCTTGGTACCATGTCTGGTACAAATGATAGGATTATTTATCATCCCAGAATCTCCTAGATGGTTGGTACGTTATCCACTACATATATTAAAATCTCGATGGGTGTAATGTAACTATTGACCTATTGATATATAAATTGTTCGGCACAAGTCTATGTAATTAAGCTGAAATTAAGCAAGTTATGAATGAAGTTATGAATGAATTTGGGTTTGAGTATATATCAATATCATTATGCTCTAAGAAGGATTCAAATTGTCAAATATTTTCAGGCAAAAGTTGGCAGATGGGAAGCATTTGAAATTGCATTGCAACGATTACGGGGTGAACACGCAAATATTTCATACGAACGTAGTGAAATCAAAGTAAAGTAACACTGAATCTTATTTCTTGAATTCACATAATTTGTTTTTTTTTTACAATCTTCCTTTATAATGTTATTTGTCTTGTATTTTTATTTCAAGGATTATACACAAAGAGTTTCACAATTACCAGAAGGTGGTATAGTAGATCTATTCCAGCCACAGTATGCGAAATCTCTAATTGTAAGTTAAATAAGTTTAAGCATGTAAAATTGTTCGATGCCGGTTATTTTCGGTATTCGATGATAAAATGCCAAGCCAGTTTAGGTTGGAGTTGGTCTAATGGTATTGCAACAATTTGGAGGGGTTAATGGAATCGCCTTTTATGCAAGCTCTATTTTTGCATCTGCTGGTACGTACACCTACAGTAATATCATAGAAAAAACTCAAACTTAACTAATAATATGAACTTTGTTTCCTAGGGTTATCTTCCAAAATTGGAACGATTGCGATGGTGGTCGTACAAGTAATTTTTTGATTATTAATTTGTTTACATTATTTGTTACTTTTCAAAAACATTAAAAGCTTAAAATAATGTTCATGTTTACAAAACAAAAATAGTTGAAAATTGATATCTCATTAAACATTAACGTTTGTAATAAATATCAAATTACGAGACGTAATCATTGTTAGATATCGTTATATTTTGGATGCGAGTTAATGTATATGTGAGTTATTAAGTTCATAAATAGATCCTTGATGTTAGACGTAGGAAATATATTTATTCATGGAGTTGTTCAATTTTTAGATTTTTATAGAGGACAACTAACTATCTATTATGTGGTGGAGTCACATATATACGAGAAACAAATAGTATACCATCATTTGTTAGAAAAAAAAAAAGATTTGCAGTTTAATTTCAAATTTCACTCTCTTCCTGTGAATTACAAAACGTTATTTGTATGTTTTTATAATTTTTTTTATAGGTCTACGACTAAGAGGTATTTAAAACTCATACTATTTTGCAAGTATTCAGCTGATACTTGGTAACTTATATTGTTTGTTTTTCAGATACCGATGACAACTTTAGGCGTAATTTTGATGGATAAATCAGGAAGACGACCTCTACTTCTGGTAAGAATTATGGTTTAACATTTTGATTTTCTAAGTTATTTCACTGTTACAATCATTCTTATTCTTCTTATAAAAATTATGCTTACAATAATATTATTTGGTTCATCTCTACAGATTTCTGCTGCTGGTACATTTATTGGGTGTTTCTTCGTCGGCCTATCATTTTCCTTACAGGTTCTCTCATTCAAAATTTTATCACATCATTTTGATTTCAGTATCATTTATCATTATATGCTTGTAGTGGTGACATTTCATCAAATCAAATACGATTTCCCAATTAATTTGTACCTTTAGATATTTTCGTTCAACTTTTATAAACTAAATTTCAAGCATCTTTTACTATATAACCATATCAGGCTGTTTTCATATATGCAACTATGTCATATTTTACTATTGGTCTCATAAACTGTATTCGTTTTTTTCTCGTGCAATACTAATATATCCTCATTCTACATTACCAAAAAATATTTAATTAAGAACTCATTTGATGTCAATGTTAATAAAATATTTTCCTACGAATTTTCATGCTTCAATATATGTATAATTTTCATATTATAAAATGTGGATTCATCATATTTTAGGGGGTAAAGCTGTTGGATGGAAAAACTTCATATCTAGCACTCATTGGCGTTTTGGTAAGTTTGGATTCCACAACACTGTATTCCGTAATAGCATAAAATTGGAAAGCTCCAAAAAAATGTAGAAAATATGTCTGTCATTTATCCTTTAGGTATATACTGGATCATTCTCACTAGGGATGGGTGGGATCCCTTGGGTCATTATGTCAGAGGTAAATAATAATAATACAAGCTTTTTGGTTTCACACATCACACTTAAAGCTTTATAGAAAACAGTTTTGCTCGTTCCACAATTGTTGGTAACATTGACAACAACCATCAATCAGATTATGTACGTTTTGATGTGGGTAAACAGCAAGCCACAAGTTGCAGCAACAAAGTCACTAGCGACAATGATAGTTTTTAGCGATTGATTGCTGACTCAAAATATATAACGTTAAAATTGTTTTAGTCGTTGGTCGCTGAAATCTGGCCTAGCTAAACCTATGTTGAACTATAAAACGGTGTTATGATCAATAAATTAGATAATCGAGCAAAATATTCGGATGGGGGATCCTTAATTATTCGAGCAAAATAAGAGAACTGTTACGCTTACTTAATTTTTTTTTTTGTAAACTATAATTTCTGTTCAGGTTCATTGGAATTGAGATATTCAAAATTCATTTTATGTCAAGGTATTTCCTATAGATATAAAAGGATCAGCAGGAAGTCTTGTAACTGTTATTAGTTGGGTTGGATCATGGATTATCTCATTTGCATTTAACTTCCTAATGAATTGGAGTCCTTCAGGTATACGTTTTGTTCTTGTTTTACTTCTTTCGATCAATCAATTCTCTCTTTATCTATATGTGAAATGTGTTTTCAATTTTTTTTTAGGAACATTTTATGGTTTTGCTACAGTGTCTGGAGCCACTGTTATTTTTGTAGCAAAACTCGTACCAGAAACAAAAGGTCGAACACTTGAGGATATTCAATCATCGATTGGTATGTGACTTTGTAATGTATATGTAGTGGATTACGAAGGTCATCAATCTCTAACCAACACGGCAACACCGTCTACATATGAGATTTTGCATCTTTTTATTAAGACATGACACATTGTAAAATATATTATGAGTCGTGGAGAATATAGCATTTTCTTTATAAATATGCTAACATGTTGACAAGTTTTAAAGTGATTATATCGGATGAGATTTGTTCTGTAAAATAATCACGTTTTGTTCATTTTTTCAGTGATGTTATGATATATAAGTTGGAAAATATGTTTAATATGGTAAAATATTTAACAATTTATGTCACAGAGTCTACAAAGGTATATCAAGATTTGTAAAGTCACTCAGACACTTTAACAAAAAAAGTCACTCAGACACATAATTGACACTAATATTATTAGAATATGGAATGTAGATATTCTCCAATGTATTTTAGGCACCTAAGTTAATAGCCTTTACGGTAGTATTGTGTAGAATCCTTGATATTCTCGATTGTATGTAAGAGTACAGGGCATCGATTGATTATACCTAATCTAATATGGTATCAGAGCCCCGTTTTTCGTGTCCTCATACGTCCCAGCAAAATGGGCGAGCAGAACGAACCTTGCACACGATAAATAATCATGTGCGGGCTCTCCTCTTTCTAGCAAACTTACCTGGGTTGAGGTTTTGAATATGGCTGCTCACTTTTTTAACATTCTCCCTTCTACTACAATTCAAAATCATATTCCTTTTACCCGCTTGTTTAACAAAGCAGTCACGTATGATCACCTTTGGGTATTTGGTTGTTTATGTTATCCTAACTTGCTGTCTACGGCTAAGCATAAGCTCTCACCTCGTTCTTCTCGATGTGTGTTTTTAGGATATCTTGACAACCACCGTGGCTTCCGCTGTCTCGACCTTGACTCTCGTCGCATTATCATTTTGCGGCATGTTATTTTTGACGAGAATGTTTTTCCTGTTGCACGTACTCTCCCAACACCTCTCCTTCAGGCTGTCTCCACGGCTCCACCTCCGGAGGATCCGCTCTCTCCTCCTTTGCACCCGTCTCCACCTCCATCGCCGTCTATGGAGCCACCTGCGTCCCCACCGAGTCCCATTGATAACAATCCTGACCCACCTGGTCCCAACTCCTCACCACCCTCTCCACGGGATGATCCTCAACCAGTGCAGAGTCAACCGCTGTGCCACCGCCGACTCGCATTCAAACTCGGAGTAAAAGTGGTATTGTCAAGCCCAAAAAGTTTTTCTCTCTGCACACCGATGTCATCTCCCCGCTCCCTATCTTCCACCTTGCTGCATTCAAGGATCCAAATTGGAACGGAGCTATGCATGAGGAATATAATTCCCAAATGGCAGCACGCTCATGGACTCTTGTTCCTAGACCCTTGAATGCTAATATTGTGCACTCCATGTGGTTGTATACTCATAAATTTCGTGCAGATGGGTCTCTAGCTCGCTACAAAGCTCGCCTTGTGGCAAATGGGAAATCTCAGCAAGTTGGCATTGATTGTGCAAAGACGTTTAGTCCGGTGATTAAGCCAACCACAGTCCGCACCATCTTGGATATTGCTGTATCTCGTGACTGGCCTTTGCACCAGCTGGATGTCAAGAATGCATTTTTACATGGGAACCTTGAAGAGACAGTGTATATGCACCAGCCCTCTTGTTTTGTTGATCCCACCAAGCCTGATCATGTTTGCCTACTCAAGAAGTCCATGTACGGGTTAAAACCATCACCAAGGGCATGGTATCAACGTTTCGCGCAGTTCGCAACTAAGATGGGTTTTATCCACAGCAAATGTGATACGTCATTGTTCATATTACGTCGCGGCACGGAGTTTGCTTATCTTCTTCTCTATGTCGACGACATTATCCTCACGGCATCAACACTATCTCTTCTCAGGTCTATCATATCCTCTCTTAAATCTGAATTTCCAATGTCTGATCTTGGTTATCTTCATTATTTTATGGGCATTGCTGTTCGCAGAGACAAGAGTGGCTTGTTCATGGATCAAAGGAACTACGCGGCTGACATCCTCCATAGAGCCAAAATGTCTAACTGCAAATCTTGCCGTACTCCGGTGGATACCACTGCAAAATTGGAAGCAGACGTTGGCCAGCCGGTCGAAGATCCAACTCTTTACCGCAGTCTCGCCGGTTCTCTCCAATACCTCACATTCACTCGACCGGACATCGCTTATGCAGTTCAACAAATTTTCCTGTATATGCACGATCCATGAGAACCACATTTCAGTGCCTTAAAGTGTATTCTCCATACATCAAAGGCACAATAGCACAAGGTCTTCACATCAGACCCTCGAAGACGACGACCTTAACAGCATACACTGACGCTGATTGGGGAGGATGCCCAAACACACGACGATCGACCTCGGGGTATTGTGTGTATCTCGGTGACAATCTCATCTCCTGGTCATCAAAACACCAACCTACAGTATCTCGTTCCAGCGCTGAAGCTGAATACCGCGGTGTAGCTAACGTTGTCGCTGAAACAATATGAGTACTCAATCTTCTACTCGAGATACATTGTCCGATTCAAACAGCTACAATTGTCTATTGTGACAATGTTAGTGCGGTGTACCTCTCAACAAACCCCATTCAACACCAACGCACCAAGCATGTCGAGCTTGATATCCATTTTGTTCGAGAAAAGGTGGCTCTTGGACAAGTACGTGTCCTTCACGTTCCGTCTTCTCAACAATACGCCGATATCTTCACCAAAGGTCTTCCTGCCATTCTCTTCAATGAATTCAAATCCAGTGTTCGCGTGTGAGACCCTCACGTTTAAACTGCGGGAGGGTATTAGAATATGGAATGTAGATATTCTCCAATGTATTTTAGGCACCTAAGTTAATAGCCTCTAATGGTAGTATTGTGTAGAATCCTTTATATTCTCGATTGTATGTAAGAGTACAGGGCATCGATTGATTATACCTAATCTAAAAAATATTGTATATAGAACGTTGTGGACGTGGTTGTAGAACCAAAATCACACAGCGTATGAGGAATATGACACAAAGAGTTGCAAACACTGTTTTCCTTTATTAGAAATCACTTAAACAATCTTTATAGATCTGGTTAATCAGAATTACACGACGTTACGTACAATAGTAACTCGACACTGACCAATTTCTAATCTACCCGTGTCTCACACACAACGGCAGTTGTGTTACACTTTTTGTTCACTCACCAAGAACCCTAAATCTCTCTTAGCTTCATGGCTCGTCTCTCTTTCTGGACAGCTAACCTAAACTAGACCACGCCTCCTAGTATATATACCACCACGTTTTTCTTGTAGTGAATATACACTTGCCATAACTAGAATATCTCCATATCTTCTCAAGTTAATCTAGAAGATCTTCCTTGCGTCATTCTTTACAATACCTATGACTCCAATCAGCTGCCTCCACATCAGCTTAATGTCCACCAATAGATCAAGACTTCGTTCTCCAAATCCTTGAGCTTACAATCTCCTTCTTTTTATCTGAATGTGTGACCTCAATCATCAACATATCAAGACTTCGTTCTCCAAATCCTTGAGCTTACAATCTCCCCCTTTTTTTATCTGAATGTGTGACCTCAAGAATTCAGCATTCAGCAATCATCAACATCAACAAACACCAACATCATCAATCATCAACATCTCCCCCTGCTTGAGTGCACATTCATATAAAAACCAACCAATAACATATTCATAGCCATCTCATGTGTCAGAACCGTCCTCCAAAAGTTAATGATGCATATTTCTGGTCGCCAAGAGTTTTTCACAGCGGAAGGTTTGGATAGCGGCGACCATGATCTTGACAGCGGAGAGTGTGGATTGCACGGACCATGAAGCAATATTTTCTGAAACATCTATGTCATCTGCTTGTTGATGTGTCACATAATCGTCTTCGTGTGTGACACTCTGAGAACTACAGACAAGTTTTCCTCTCATAACTGCATAAGCTTGATATGTTTATTTGTTGCACTGTTCAGATTTTGACACCACAAGATTACCTTGAGCTAGATTGCAGGTTTCTTCCTCTGCTGGGTACACTTCATCTTGACCATACAAGAAACCCTTTTTAATCCAAGCCCAACCAAACCTTTTAGGTTCAATGAAACAATGATGAAGACTCCAAGCTCTTCTGATTTTCCTCTTAAGTGCAAAGCAGTTTCATTTAATGTGACCAATTTTACCACAAAAGAAACATTTTTTCCTCCTACAAATATTCATGGTTTGAGCCACAGGAATTTCGTACCTTAATTGATTAGAAGGAGGAACTCGCTGATGTGTGTTATACATCTGATACAGTGTGTGACACACTTTCTGTCTTTTCTGCTTGCTTGAGTCTGTGCTGCTGCGAACAAATTTGACATGTTGCCAAAGCTTGCCTCTTCTTTAGCTGAAACTCCATGATAACCAAGTCCCCAATTTTTCTTTGGTGGTTGTCCAAATGATTTTCTTTGGTGGTTGTCCAGATGATAAAATCTGATCCAAATATTTAGTTCCAGTGTTGAGCATCATGATCTTCTTATGATTATCACTCAACTTAGTTTCAAGCGATTTGCTCTTCTCAAGTTCCTCTGTATAAGCAGACCACAAGTGCTGAAACTTTTCTTCAAGCAATCTATTTTGTTACTTTTCAGCTGCAAGCTCCGCTTTATTTCTTTCATGAATAACTTCACCGATTTGCAGAGATCCATCAACAACCTTGTCTTCTTTAGCAATACTCGATATTTGATATAATTCAAGGATGTTGATCTGAGCTTTCAGAAGTGCGTTGTCTTTGATCAATTGCAGATTTTCAGTGCTGAGTTTGACCCAGTTATCGTAAAGCTTACAATACTCTTCCTTAGCATCAAAGTCATCATCTTCTTCAGATTCAGAGTCAGAGTCAGAACTAAGATCAACAACTGATTTTGAGTCTTCTGCCATGAAAGCTACATAGTTTAGCATATGTTCTTCACTTCTTTCTAGTTCATTCTCTGATTCGCTGTCACGAAAAACCAGAAACGAAATATCCTTTCTTCTTGTATTTGTTTTATCTCTATCTGTGCGCAAAGACTTGTAGCATTTGTCAGATTCATTATGTTGCATTCGGTTGAAATATCTCGACCGCCCTTTCTCAATTCTATTCATCATCTTGTTGAAATTCCTAGCCATGAGACTCATATTGTCTTCAACCTTCTTTATCCTTTCATCCAGCATAACCACTTTTTGAACCGCAATCAATTCCTTGACATACTCCATGTTTCTTCTCAGGATCTCAACCTGTAGATAGATCTTAGATCTAGAGCAGGTGACCCGCTCTGATATTAATTGTAGAACCAAGAACACACAGAGTATGAGGAATATGACACAAAGAGTTGCAAACACCGTTTTGCTTTATTAGAAATCACTTAAACAATCTTTACAGATATGTTTAATCAGAATTACGTACAACAGTAACTCGACACTGACCAATTTCTAATCTACCTGTGTCTCACAACGGCAGTTGTGTTACACTCTTTGTTCACTCACCAAGAACCCTAAATCTCTCTTAGCTTCTTGGCTTGTCTCTCTTTCTAGACAGCTTAACCTAAACTAGGCCACGCCTCCAAGTATATATACCACCACATGTTTCTTGTAGTGAATATACATTTGCCATAACTAGAATATCTCCATATCTTCTCAAGTTAATCTAGAAGATCTTCCTTGTGTCATTCTTTACAAGACCTATGACTCCAATCAGCTGCCTCCACATCAGCTTAAAGTCCACCAATAGATCAAGACTTTGTTCTCCAAATCCTTGAGCTTACAATCTCCCCCTTTTTATCTGAATGTGTGACCTCAAGCATTCAGCAATTATCAACAACAACAAACACCACCATCATCAATCATCAATATATCAAGACTTCGTTCTCCAAATCCTTGAGCTTACAGTGGTGTTACCAAATCAAGTAGAAAAATTGTCTCACAGTTCTATCAATGATAATACCGGCAGCACTGGATAATTCAAAACCAACCCGTAAGACCGTAACAGATAAAACCTGAGCCTAACACAACCAGAAATAAATCTATAGTATAAAAAGAAGATATATCTCTCCCTAACACATCAGATTTTTCGTTAATTGTGGTGTTGATATGTGCTATCTAGAAAATAAAAACTTTTTAACTGTTTCATAACTTTTCAGTTTCTGTATTCAATGTACCTCTCACATTCTGAGGTTTAATTAATAATTCACAGAAAACAAAATTTGTGTTCGGAGATCCAAAATAAAATTATAATAACTAAATATTCATGAAATATGTTTACAGTTTTGTGTATAAAATTTTCTACATTTGTTTATATATAGAAATATGCGAGAACAATACATGTAAATGATATAATTATATCGGGTAATGATCGAGTAAAGATAGTTCATGTATCAGAATATAGTATTCAAAGTATACTTATAAAATTTAGAATCAGGTATTAGTGCGGATAAGAGCCGATAGTTAAAATTTATACTTTTTAAAATTTCAGAATTAAAATAACTATACGAACAAATATTGTAGATCGTTAATTTAATAATTGGATTTTTTAAAATATAATAGAAATACTTATAGTTAAATTAAATCAATAATTTATAACTTAGTATAGTTTTAATTTCGCGCATCGCACGAGTTAAATTTCTAGTATCTATAATTAGCCGAACACATGACAAGGGTTTGATTTGTCTAATCTTCCTAAATATAAAATAATCAGTCAAATTAGCCATTTTGGATCTAATAACAAAAGAGATAAGAGAAAAGAAAACTAATAAAAGTGAGTGAAAGAGATTAAAGTGAAAGTGTAAACCTAATCTGTCGTGGGATCCATCTTATGTTTTTTTGTCAACCTCTACAGATCATATTTGTAACATCCGTGAACCAAATTGTTGTTTTAGAAGTGGTGTCGGATGATGCTGGATGTTCGGGAGTAGCTTACATAGGCCTTTGAAGTGTGAATTGAAAATTGGCTGTACATGTTCTTGTGTGATTGTTATGCAGTTGGTTCAACGTTCAAACATTTCGAATAAATTATGTGAAAAACTTTTGGACAGCTAGTGTCGATCGACACCAAGAAAGAGTGTCGATCGACACCGGTTAAGGGAAATTCGACCGGTTCTATTTGAGTTGACTGGTTTGTTCCGGTTTAGGGCGAGGAAGCCCTATTTTCTGTGAGAAAACACTGTAGCCGCATTGCTTTTGCACAGTTTTCGAGGCAAAGAGTTTTCAGAGAGAAAGAGGCTGTTCCATCTTCCTTCCTTGTTTCCAATCCATTCTAAGGTGAGTGCGTGACTGTGGGTCCGTTAATCACTGGAGATTTGTTGTGTTATTGAGTTTTTGGTGCATCCTTGTAACATCCGTGAACCAGAAAATTGTTTTAGAAGTGGTATCGGACGACATTAGAGATTCAGGAGTGGATTACATATGCTTTTTGCGGTGCTAATTTAGGATTGATTGTACATGTTCTTATTTGATTGTTGTACAGTCGTTCTAAGGTTTTATCATTTCGAAGAAAGTATGTTAAAACGCTTCTGAATAGCTACTGTCGATCGACACCGAAGGTGTGTGTCGATCGACACCGGTTATCGGGTTGATTTCCAGTTTAAGTCGATTGATTTGAATTTGAGTTGGTTCGGGTCGAAGGGTGTCGACCGACACCAAGGAAAGGTGTCGATCGACACCGGCTTCAGGAAAATCGACCGGTTCGATTTAAGTGGGCTGATTTTGTCGGTTTAGGGAATGAAAACCCTATTCTCTGCGACAAAACACTGTAGCCACAAGGAAAAATCACATTTTCGAGTTTGCAAGTTTCAGAGAGAGGCAAAGGCGATTTGGAGGCGATTTTCTGAGTTTCTGGCATATCTGTTGTAGTTCTTCCTTGTTCCATCTCCTTTCCCTCTTTCAATCCGTTTTAAGGTGAGTGCGTGACTGTAGGTCCGTTTATCACCAGAGATTTCCTGAGATATTGAGTTTGTATTGTGTTCTTGAGTTGTTCATGTCGATTTTGATGTTTTGATTCGTTTTCGGGCATTGAAAACCCGTAGATCGCGTTTCTCTGTGTTTTTGCGCTTGATTCGTTGTTTTCGGATTTGTTGTGTCGGTGGGGTGTCGATTGACACCATTCGGGGTGTCGGTCGACACGAAGTTGCTGACTGTCGTTTGACACCCTTGGTGGTGTCGGTCGACACCTTAGCAGGGCATCGATCGACACCAGTGGGGGTGTCAATCGACACTTGTGTTGTTGCGAGTCTGTTGAGGTTTTTTATCATTGCTGCTTATGTTTATTGTTATTGATGTGTACTGTATTGTCTGGTGTTGACGTACATGGCCTGTAAGCAGGATGATCCGCTCACTAAGTATTTATGATAATACTTATGTATCTCTATTCCAATGTGATACAGGTAACAGGAATGTTCAACCGCGGAATGAGGCCGGGAGAGGATGATATGATTGTCTTATTGTTTTGAGTTATTTGTTTTGCAACCTCGTGTTTAGGTTGCTAGTATTTCATTATCATTTGGAGTTGATTAATATTGTTGATTTAATGGTTTAATTTATTTAAAGGATTTGAAGAGTTATTCATTTGTTGAAGTTGTTTAATTGAGTATTTCCGCACTTGATTATTAATTAAAAAAAGAAAGCTTGGTTGTTTCATTTTGGTATCAGAGCGTATACGGTTTTAGGACTGTTTGTATTGGGTGAACTAGACTATGTGCTTAATTGATTAAGTGTGTTTAGTCAGTTAGTAGTCTAGTATCATCCTCTCGGCCTTCCAGTATTCCGCGGTAAGTGAGTTGGAGTTTTGTGTTTTGTTGTGTTTTTGTTGTATGCTGACTTTGCTCATTTTCCTGTACTTGGTGTAAGTGCAGCGAGATGGATGCAGGTCGAGGTCGTGGACGTGGTAGAGGCTGCGGTGTCGCAGAAGCTGGTCGTGGTACAGATTGTCGCGGTGCAGCTGGTCGTGGTGCTGCTCGGGGTGGAGCAGCGGGTCGTGGAGGTCGGGGTGTTGGATGTGGTATACCAGAGGCAGAGGCTCAGGCGGAGAACGAGGTGCCAAGTGGGGCGACAGCATCAGTGACACAGTCGGCAGCAGGTGGTGCTGGTTCAGGCGTCGGTGGTGACGCGGGAGGTGGAGCGGCTCCCGGTGGTGGGGGGTGCACCTCTAGCTCAGGGTGACATGGTAGTGGGCCTACAAACGCAGCTTTTGGCACGTCTTTCGCAGGTGGTACCACAGCACGCTCCGGTTGCACCTCCAGCGGCCGGGGCACAGGCAGGTGCCGGCTTTCTTGAGCAGTAGGAGGCTGCGGGTTTTGTTGGGCAGCATGGCGCTGCAGTTTTTGGGCATCTGCCTTATCGTGAGATGATGAGGGAGATTCAGAGGTTTGGCACGCCGATGTTTGAAGGCGGTGTCACTCCAGAACAGGATGACGAGTGGCGTCAGAGGTTGGAGCGAAACTTCGAGTCCGTTCAGTGTCCTGAGCAGTTTTAGGTATAGATTGTGGTGCATTATCTTGGTGGAGATGCACATTTGTGGTGGAGGTCTGCTCGGACCCAGAGGGCAGTGTGGACTTGGGTTGACTTCGTCGAGGAGTTCAACTACAAGTTTTTCCCGTAGGAGGCGCGAGACAGGCTTCAGTTGAGAATTTTGGGCTTGACTCAGGGTGAGAGGTCAGTCCGGGAGTACGATGCAGAGTTCTGCAGATTGGGGGTGCATACTGGCAGTGAGCTGGTGAGTAAGCGGGCCTTGTTGTCGAGGTTCCTTCGGGGACTTCGGAGGAACATCAAGACCCAGTGCAGAGGTAGTATGTACCACACGAGAGCCGAGTTAGTGGAGTTGGCAGCTTCCGTTGAGGAGGATCTGCGTGAGCCGGTTAGCTCAGCAGTTGTGCCAGCTGCAGTTGCTCCTGCTCCCCAGTCTCGGGGCCAGCAGCAGCATCAGCAGCAGCGCAGAGGTTTTGGTTCTGGTTCTGGCAGGGGCGGCAAGCCTGCGCAGGGCCAGAAGAGGATAGCAGATGAGATATCTGCTAGTAGCCAGAGTTCGGGAGGATGCTTTGGTTGTGGAGGCTTGGATCACAAGGTGGCTGCTTGCCCCAAGAGGGCGACATCTAGGGAGTCTGCAGTGTGTTTCTACTGCAAGGAGCCGGGGAATATCAGGCCGATGTGTCCCAAGCTGCAACAGAGGTCAGTGGCAGCAGTTCAGCCATTGGTGATCCAGCCAGTGTCCCAGGTTGCGACAGTGAAGAAGCTGGGAGGGGCGCCGCGTGTGTACACTTCGGCGGAGGTGGGCTAGACCAGTCAGTCAGGCCAGATCACATGTAAAATTTTTGTCTCAGACTTGTAAATTCTTAGAGGTAGAATTTTGGTGTTGTCTGTTTCTTTTATTTTACTATGATAGAGTTAGGAGGTTCTGAACACTTGTGGATTTGTGTAGGGACCTTGTTAGTTGGTGGTTTTGAATCTCACGTTTTGTTTGACTCGGGAGCATCTAACTGTTTCATTACTCCGGAGCGGGGTGAGAGTAGCGGTATTCGAAGTAGCGATGGCGAGTGTTCAGGCTTTGTCAAGGTGGCCGGTGGTGGTTCTCTGGCTACTTTGGGCAGAGCTAGAGCGGTGGATGTACAGATTGTGGGACAGTCTATGCCAGCAGGTTTAGTCATCAGTCCGGTGGAACTGTATGACGTGATTTTGGGGATGGACTGGTTATCTTTTTACAGAGTTCATCTGGATTGCTACAGAGGTAGAGTGGTGTTTGAGCAGGATGCATGGAAGTTGGTTTATCAGGGAGTGAGACCGACTTCAGGGAGTATAATGATCTCGGCAATTCAGGCAGAGCAGTTGTTAGAGCGGGGCTGCGAAGCCTATTTGGCGACG
>OVBJ01002313.1:0-18828 GCA_900406535.1 Noccaea bulbosa
GTAATATATTTTCTTTGTAGAGAAATCCTTTGTGTCAATTTGTGATCTACCCTGCATCAATAGCCCTTAGTTTTTCAGTAATGTGCAGGAAAAGATGTAAAGGTTGAGAGTGTAAAGTTCTTTTAATTAAGGATATAGAAAATAAATAATCTAAAAACTTATGTTTTACCCAGTAATAATATATGCGCCTCTTTTTTCTATAACTTGGTGAAAATATATAATCATCCCTTTGCAGATTTTCGAATATTGTAAATACATTTCGAAAGTGGATGATAAATCATTAAATATGGATTGCAAAAATTTTAGGTTCTGAACTTTCAAATATAGACCAAAAAGATTTAGAACCTAACTAAAATGCTATATGGTGTCGTTAGACTTGTGGTTTGGAAACAAGAGAGCAACCAGGTGGACAAGGAATCGAGTCGAGTCTCTGCGGAAGCACAAACTTCCAAAATGTCTGACCTCCTTTTTTCTTTGATGCTTTGAGGAGTTGGAACTTTCCTGTGTGGAGATTACCTGAAATCAGATACTTATGTGTCTTTCCGTGGCGCTGAAGGTACACAACCTCGCTATCAAAAGGGTGTATCGTCACTACAAAAAAAGCTGATACCTCAACAACCAGTTCTTGGCCATAATTTATAACGTTCCACAACAATTCCCAATGTTCCTTGGAAGGCCCGGGTTTGTGGTTCTTGAGCCTCCAAACTCTAAATTGTCCTGTGCGATACCGGATCCACACGAGAGACCCGCACGAAACTGAAACTGAGTTTCTTTATCACCGAATGACTCATCATCATCAGATAAATATATAACACGAGAATGTTGAGATTCTTGGCCAGTGTTTGGGTAGAAATCATAAGCTATAATCCGCCCATACGGCTAATCCAAATGAAGATTACCATTCAAATGAATCGGGTTGGGGTATAGACTAACAAGACGATCATGGAAGACTTGATGGTAAGTCCAAGTTCCAGTCTTAGAAGAATAACACTGAAAGTGTAAGCCGCTCGTTAACATCCATTCCTCATACGTAACAACCTTGTAACCCAAGAGATCACCGTTGTTGTTCAGGTTTGTTACAAGTGCTGCTCTGTTAAAAGACGGTTCCTAATCCATGGGGTTTATGAAAAGCTTGGTTTGTTTTTATAACGTTGTTAAAAGTTGGAGATGTCTTTTTGTAAAATAAAAAAGAAGGTAAAAAACACGTAGACAAGAGGGAAAAAAGAAATGGAGATGCGGGGTATCGATCCCCGTACCTCTCGCATGCTAAGCGAGCGCTCTACCATCTGAGCTACATCCCCTNGTTGGTTCGTTATATGTTAATAAAGTATATATACCTCCCTCCGTTCCTTAAAAATAAAGAAAAAGTTGATTTTCAATCATTATTATACTAGTAGAGAACCCGCACGTTTGTGCGGTGGTACATTACGTTTTTATTAAAAAAAAAGAATAGCTAAATTCGTAAAACTTTAATACGTCAAAGTGATAGGTAATAAAATCCTTACAATAAAATAAATCTAATAAAATTATCCTAAGCACATGCAGTAGCACGGGAATTTATATTTTATTGTTTCAGTTTAGTTTTGTTTAGATTATTTCTGAACATTTTTAATATTTCAATGTTTGGGGTTAAAATTTAATGATATAGTTTGGGGTTAAAGTTTTGTTTCAGATATATTTCCAATTTTTTATGTTAACCGATTAAGTAAAAGATTCGATTTATATTTTGATTAAACCATCCGCTGGAAGCGTATATATATAATATATAATATTATATATATAACATGAAACACCACATATAAAATTAAGTAGGCGCCTTTCACTCGAAACCCGAAGCCGAACCTGAACCTGTCCGAAGAAACTCAAACCGAAATTTTTTTAAAATATGAATTTTTAATATTTCTCTATATAAAAAACTAAAACCCGTGAAATCATAGCATTATCTAAAACATTAGATAATGCTAAATGTAATGTAGATATATTTTATGAATTAGAGATATTTATTATTAAGTCATAGTATTAAAAATGTTAAATTACCCGTATATATATATATATTTTTTTTTCAGAATTTTGGGGGGGTGGTTTCAGATATATTTCCATTTTTTTCCCACCATATTAATTAACATATTCAATTTCTAGTTTGATTGAACCATCGGTCTGTTTTAAGTTATTATTCTTGTCTCCAAACAGTTTTATCTCTTATTCTTGTATTTAAACAGTTTTTTTTTTTCTATCCTTGTGTCCAAACATTTAAATGTACTTCTCAATTAATATTATTATATAGAGATTATAAAGATATATATCATGAAACACCACATATAAAATTAGGTATGTGACTTTCATCTGAAATCCGAAGCCAGACCTGAACCTGCCCGAAAAAACTCAAACCAAATTTTTTCATATTTTTAAATATGAAAATTCAAAACCCATAAAATCATAGCATTATCTAAAACATTAGATATTACATGTATGAATGTATGAATGTAAGATGTATGATGTATCTGCTAGTTATTGTAGTTTCTATTTTCTGTTATTATTTCTCTTATTATCAAGGATTCATGATATTTTCTGATATGTTTAATTATTTATTTCAAATTAGGTACAGAAGCGAGGCACTAAATTGGCTGGTGGTTTGGTCGATTTCTAATTGGTTTTGTAATTGGTTTATGGTAAAGGTGACAGTTCCGGTTTAATTTAAGTAGGATCCGCGTGTATCCACATGATATTGGGTCGGATTTTTCGCCTTTTTACAAAATTAACCTCACTATTTCTGATTCCAAACAGATTTTGTTCATAAAGAAAGATGGTTTTTTGGTCAAAAAATAAAAATGTACTTCTCAATTAATAGTAAAGAGATAGATTTTTACAATAATACAAACTTTTTATAATTTTAAACCAATAAAAACCCAACAAATATAATTAATGTTTCTTGAAATCTGAAAAAGTGCATCAAAAACCTATAACATTTATCTTTGTAGAACAATAAAATTTGGCTAGAAAATTCATCAAAAAGTAACGGAAGGAGTACATACCTTTATCCTAAAATGATGAACTAAGCTTAGTTGCAGCGAGAAAGAAAACAGTACTAAATAAAAATTCTATATCGTAAAGCCTTTTATGTTAATGTTATTATTTATTTTTACTTGTTTGTTCATGCTTCCAAGTAACCTCTCGTAAATGAAAAGCTTACGTATAATTTCAAATAAGAAAGGTCTTCACTTCACAGTAAGTTCGTTATCTATGATGACTCTATCCAAGGAAACAAAAAACAACTCATTTTTGTGGTTTGACAAAACCGAGAGATCTGTGAGCTTTGCTAATCCCACTGGTAAAGCATGAATCCTAATATAACCGAGAGTAAAAGCACGAAAACCGCTACCAAAATAGGAACATTGGATGCATCACTGGCGTTACCGGTTCTCTTGCTACCGTCTTCACGGCTTGTCTTCTCAACATTCCCTTCCAAGCCATAGCCGGAAGCAGAAGACGCAGAGGATATCACATCCCACATTGATGATTCCGCCACCGATAAAGACGTTTCCGTTTCCACTTCTGAAATCTTTGATGCGTCAAGAGAAGAATGTTCCATGGACATAAAATCAACACAACGTTCTTTCACCACCTAATTCAGAAAATAAAAACATGTATTAACAAAGCGTAATGAATTTGAGACATTATGCAAGTGTCTCTCATATACCTCCAGTGTTTCAAACGGCTGTAGATAATCGCAGAGGTATGTACCCGCCAACCACGGGACAAGAACTCTCCTGGGAAGACGAAGATGGCATGCTTTTCTGTTTACAAACACATCGAAACGTTAAGCTGAGACTTTGTGTTAAACAGTAAAACATACAACAAACATAACGAAGCAAGTAAGCAACGGTTATGTTTAGAAGCTAACTCACGTAGATGAGTTGAATATCAATTTGGAAATGTGAGTTTTCGACATCTCAGCTTCTTCGTTGTCTCCAACATCAGCTGGATTGAGATCCGGCTCAGCCTCATCACAGACAATGTCCAGTCTACTTTGCAGACTCCTAGTAATGTCAGCCTGACGGCCATCAACAATTTTGTAACCCTTTAATAGGTCCAATTCAACTGGTGCAAGCTCATATTCAAGCAAACAAGAACACTAAAAACCAGGCAAGAGACGTTGTTACTGTACCTTTATATCAGCAACAGCTTGTGAAACTGGTTCTTTGGCGTTCAAGTAGGCATAAGAGAATATCGAACCACCGAAGAGTAGAAGTCCAGTAACATTCTTTGCAGTTGATGCTTCTCAACATTAAAACACCGTGATATTAGATTAGATAATCCAAAAACATGTCCATCAAACAAAACCAAATGGGTGTCTTTAAGTTAACAGTGATTACAAAAATAAAAAGAGCATACCATCAGCTCGACTATCTTTCATGAATGGGAATAGCAATTCAATTTCATGCTCTCCCTCCGTGTTGCAAGGCTCATCGTTATGCACCTTCAGGTCCAACAAAAAGGGATGGTTATTTCTAGCAAAGATCTCAGAGCTTCAAAATGGTTGAAGAGCTTAACATCCAATAATATTCGACATAAAAGCATAGGGTTTAATTTATCCTCACCAAATCTCCATCAATCATTGCATTTGCACTCTTTAGCTCTTTTGCGTGAATTTCAACTTCTTGACGGAGAATCTCAGTAAACGTTCGGGCAGTTGCCTTACCCCCAGAGTAAATTGGTAATCTGCTCACGGAAAGAAGAAGTAAAATATATCAACAGAGAGAATGTAAAACTCTTAGTTCCAAACCTAACCTAAATGTAATGACATACCTGAAACTAAAGCTGTAGCTGCACTTAAACCTCTGTAGAGAACTTAACACCCTTCCAAGCTTAAAGTCACAAGGTCGAAGGCTACTTGATGTGATACTTGAGCTCAACAAACAAGTCCGACAATTCCATCTGCAAACATTTAACACTCTTAGTTTAAGTAACCGATAGATCTCGTAATCTTAGGAACCGAATCTCGTACCTCCTCGGACTGTAACAAATGTGAACAAGAAGAGCTTCATCCAAGCCGGGATCCAAATGGCGTATTGCATCTGTAACACCCTTAATAGCCTGATAAAGGTTCCCAATAAGTTAGATATATCCACAATCTCCCTCATTAATCCATGTACAATCAAGCATGTCCATTGAGATTACAGACTGTTAACCAATCTCCTAAAAAGTTACCTGACACAGGATCATAGTTGAATTCTTGAAAGCACTTTCACTAGCCCATACATAGATACCAACCACCTTCACTCCACCCAAAAGCATTCTCGATACCTGAAGAAGAAAGAGCCATTACATTGCTAATCATCATGAACCATACACATTCCTCTAAATTTCACAAAAAACAGCAAAAATGTGAGTGATCAAACCTGTCTGGCATGTTCTGCTACCCAATCGGAATCGATCGATAGAGAAGATGACTCCGATGACTGAGATTTTGACTTGGATGGCTTCCTTTTATCATCTCTGGTCTCCAAAACCGAGCACGCTGGATTTCCATCATCGCTGCTCGGTGTTGGGATCAAATCAAACACAAATCCTCGATCCAGAGCAGAGCTAAGCTTGCCTATCACAAGACCCACCTATGCTCCAATCATCAAATGAAAATCACAATTTCAAAATCAATACATGGCCGCAACAATTTTCAGATGCATTTTTGACATCAAATGGATTAGTGAATACCTCAGCAGGAATAGCTGACTGAGAGAGACGATCTTCAGCAGAAGTGAGCCTAGTGTCTTCTCCAACTACTGCTTTCACCATTGTCAAGGAGTGAAGAATTATCTGCAACAAGCAATTGTTCAGATATTTAGAAATCTGCGTGGAAAAACAATAATTTTTTGAATTCCCAGAATCAAAGAAGCCCAAAGACGTAAAATTTTCATCGAGATCAATAAACCCATCCAATTGTTTTTCCAATGAAACGGAAATCTGTAAAACCCAGAATCGAAATTCAATCCAAAACTCTGATAAACCGGAGATAAAAACCAAATGAAGAGAAAACAGAGGAAAGGTTACATAATTTTCGAAAGGATTTCTTAAGATCTTACCTCTTCCCTCTTCGGATTTCAGAAATTGTTTGGCTTTGTTGGTCATCGATGGTTAAAAAAAAACTCAGAAACCTGAGTTTCTTCTTTCGCTGTCTTATGTTTACACTCATGCACATCTTGTTGTTTTGTCTGACAAACA
Organism: Noccaea bulbosa; assembly: GCA_900406535.1. Taxonomy (NCBI): domain Eukaryota; kingdom Viridiplantae; phylum Streptophyta; class Magnoliopsida; order Brassicales; family Brassicaceae; genus Noccaea; species Noccaea bulbosa. Next base: position 6,220 of record OVBJ01002313.1, read on the forward strand.
TCGTGCCGTTTCGTTTGAAAACCGCCGTTAATTAATCTATTCCTTTGACCGCCACACTATGACGTCAACAAGACGATGAGTGTTCTCTCCAGCTTCCATCAATCATGGAAGAGTTTGATTTCGGCGAGTCAGCGTTGCACAACAGTGCGGCAGATCAAATCGACACATTCTCTATTCATCATCCATGGCGTCCATCGCAACACTTACGCGATTAGCAAACTTCTCACGGCTTTTCTCCCTCTTCACAATTTAGACAAACACTTTCACTATGCTTCCCTTATATTTGATTCGATCGAGTTTCGTAATTCGTTCGTTTATGACACTATGATAAGAATTTGCTCCCGAAGTTCTCGGCCTCACTTGGGTGTACGCTATTTCCGGCTAATGCTGACGGAAGACGAGGAAGATATAGCTCCCAGCTATCTCACGTTTCATTTCTTGTTGGTTGCTTGTTTGAATGCTTCTTTGTTCTCTGTGGGTAAGCAAATCCACTGCTGGGTGATCAAAAATGGTGTTTTGTCATCGGATGGTCATGTGCAGACTGGAATCATGCGGCTTTATGTGGAAGATAAAGTTTTGTCAGATGCCCGGAAAGTGTTCGATGAAATTCCTCAGCCGGATGTTGTGAAGTGGGATGTTCTGATGAATGGGTATGTTAGATGCGGTTTAGGATCCGAGGGTTTACAGATATTCAAGGAGATGTTGGCTCGAGGAACAGAGCCCGACAAATTCTCAGTTACAACGGCATTGACGGCTTGTGCACAAGCTGGGGCTCTTGCTCAGGGGAAGTGGATTCATGAGCTACTGAAGAAGAAGAAATGGATTGAATCTGATGAGTTTGTGGGAACGGCACTTGTTGACATGTATGCTAAGTGTGGTTGCTTAGAGACAGCTATGGAAGTCTTCGAAAAATTGAATAGGAGGAATGTCTTCTCATGGGCGGCTTTGATTGGAGGTTATGCGGCTTATGGTTATGCTAAGAAAGCTATTTTATGTTTGGAGCAGATGAAGCGAGAAGATGGTATTAAGCCTGACAGTGTAGTTCTTCTTGGGGTCTTAGCTGCTTGTGCTCATGGAGGATTTCTTCAAGAAGGCAGATCAATGTTTGATAATATGGAAGATGATTATGGAATTACTCCAAAGCATGAGCATTACAGCTGTATAGTAGATTTGATGTGCAGAGCTGGAAGGTTATATGATGCAGTTGATCTTATCGAAAAAATGCCCATGAAACCGCTTGCATCTGTATGGGGTGCTTTACTGAATGGTTGTCGAACGCACAAGAATGTCGAACTTGGAGAAGTAGCTGCTAAAAATCTTCTTGGGTTAGAGAAAGGTAATGATGATGAAGAGGAAGCAGCTCTTGTTCAACTATCTAATATTTACTTGAACGTTCAAAGAAATGCTGAGGCATCCAAAACTCGTCAGATGATAGGTCAGAGAGGTATAAGAAAGGCACCAGGATGCAGTGTGTTAGAGGTGGATGGGAATGTTTCCAAATTCATATCGGGTGATATGTCACACCCAAAATTGCTGCAAATTCACACAATGATTCATCTCCTATCTGTTGATGCCTTGCAGATTCTGTAGCGCTAACTCATAAAGCTGCAAATCTTATCGGAGGACAACACTCTTGAGTTCTCTTGTGTCTACAGACTGTCTGTTGAGCATCTCTAACCCGCCATACATACTGGAGGTTATCCAAAGGCTATGAGGGAAATGAGACAAGGTACACTTATGAAGGACCAAGAGGGGCTTCTGAACATGATGCAGTTATAGACCCTATTAAAGGCAAACATTTGACTCCCCCAAACAGGAACTGGAAACTTAAGAAAGGGCTGAAAAATATTGAATATCTCACAAGGGCCCTGAGACCGCGTCATAAAGACGTGGCTGATTCAGACTCCATTGTTTCTGGAGAGGAGGAGAGAAGCTCGTGAGCAAAAAAGGGAACACAGTAGCTACAGTTTAAAAATTGCAAAGACTTGACAGTGAAAAGCTGAAGAAATAATGTAAGACATAAAACTTCAGAGGATGTTTTCCATTGTCTTATCTCTATATACTAAGGTAATCAACTCTGTTACTGCAGGTAACCGGTGATTGATAAAGGCGTGTGTCTTCTTGTATCTCAGGAACATTGGTTTGGCCAGGTACCCTTTGGTCTTTCTTAACAGTTGCTGCTTTGAGTTATGTTGTGCTCCTTAGAAACTTTTCTTGACTTGTAAAAGCTTGATGTTTCAAAAAATTTAGAATCTTGTTCAATAATTCACTCAGTATGATTTGGTGTCGTTAGTATCTCACTAAGAATAAAAGAAGCTTATTGAAAAGAGCTTGATTGGAAGCCTTACTAAAATCCCAACACAATATCTCCTTGAATTGTTCGGCGTAGTAGTATAGGGTTTTGGTTGGTTAGATAGGATTTCACAGACAGCCTGTTGCTAGACTCTTTTAGCATCAAGTTGGTGTACTCACGTAACAAGGTTTTGTTGATGTACATCATATTACCGAAATACACAATAACAGAAACCAAAAGTTTGTGGTCTTGGACAACAAATTCTCTGTAATTTGAACCATTCCTCAAGAAGTGCTTGCAGCATCACCTGTAGAAATTTACAAACCACTTCAGTTATGTTTGATTCAGGGCAACCATAGGTCAAAATCCAACCCAAAAACGAAACCAACTAACTAAAATAAAATACCATCTATGATTCTATGTCACACATTTCCATGACTGAATTCCAAAATACTATAACTGTTTTTTCGACCTCATTGTCTAATTAATGTCCTGGTTTTTCATGGTTCATGGTTTTGGTAAGTTGGACGATAAAAAACCAATGGGACGAAAACTAACCTTTTGAAGACGAAGGGATCAAGACGACATGCATCTTTGTGTTGTTGGGAGGGAGATGCAACCGAAGGGGATATAGTTTTCCGTTTAAAGGGTTTTTGGAACAGATTGATATATCACTCAGACCTGTCTCTTCTTCAAGCTTCCGTTTCAGCTCTTCTAGCCCCATTCCCTTGAAGCAGAAAAGCTCTTCCTTGGCACTCTCGTCCACGTTTTGTTCGTTGTCCGCAATTCTGTAATAGATTAGTCTCCCATCTGCCTTGACCGGTGAGCAGACCCTTTCATCAGACTGTGATCATAAAATCAGTGACTTTTGATCAGAAAAAACTTAATTCTCTTTGATAGGATACTTCAACTACTTCTTGCTCATGTGATGATGCACATAATAGTGTAGAACTGGTCAAACCTCTGTTTTAGGAAATCTTGGGGACTTGAGAGAGAATCCTTTGGGTGAATTATGCTCATCATGATCATCTTTCCTTACCATCAGAAGCTCTGGCGGTGGCGGAGGAGGAGGGAGAGGCATAAAAGCTGGTGGTGCTTTCTTCTTTCTGCTTTCCAAAATATCAATATCCCATAAAACCCAATCTTGTGTGGTTGTCCTATGAGGAATGTCATGCGTTATTGAGTTCCTCCATGGCGGTAAACCCCCATTAGCTCGAAGATACTGTCCATACCTATTGAATTCAAAATTCTCTCACACCATTCATTCATCTTCAAGAAGACTATAGAGAGAAGACATCGATGGCCTCTGAAGAATATAACAAATCAAGAGAGATCAAAAGTAGAAGATGCGTACCTCGTCTTGAGCCTAACCTGGACGCCTTCTCTAACGGGTTCCCATTCAGTTGATGAGTCTAGCCGCCGTGGAAGCGTTTGCGTTACCCTCTTGCCGGTCATGCCGAGGAACATTGGGATGTTTGAAGCGGTTAGGTACTTGCCAAAACAGCTCTTTAGACGGATCACGTTTGTTTCTTCTACAATCTCCACCGTCCATCGAGCGTTCATAGACCGGCCGTCTCTGTCCTGGTTCACGGAATCTTCATCATCCTCTGCTAGAAGGTACTTGTCGTGGTAGCTACGTAAACGCACGGTTTCGGCCTTCCTGAAAATCTCCATTCCTGTTCTGTCATATCAAAACAAAGTTTTAATATTCGCAAAATATTCTTGAATTTCGTATATAGTGTTCATGAAAGCCAATGTACAAACGGAAAAAAAATCGAAATGCTTGCAATGTTGCCTGCATATCTCATTAAAACATTTGTGTTTAAATTCGAAAATGGTATCAATATGAGCTTCGGCTACCTGAAAATAGAGATCTGGTGATGATCGAGGCTGCGATTTGGCTGATATTTTACCTTCAATGATGATTAGAATAAAGATGATTCATGCGAGAAAGATTTCTTGTTTCTTTGATTTGCATTAGAGAAAAAAAGGGTTTCTTACCCCTTTTTTGGTGTGGTAATATATATTAGAGACTATTATTAATGGAAGATACACTAGGGAATTATACTTTTAGATATAGCTAATTTTTTTCTTTTAGGTAGATGCATACAAGGCGTACATGTAGGGATATATCATTTAGTCTTTAAATAAACTGAAATGAGAAGGCTGACTGTGTTGTGTTCTTGGGTTTTAACTTTTAAGGTAAGCAGAAAGACTGATTTAGTAGAGAAAACAAAAGCTAGAAACGTTAGGAAATAGGAACATCCAGATTACAAGGTTTTTGAATAAATATTGCATTTAAGTAATCAAACTGATAATGGAAATGAACTTGTACAAACAAAATAAAAGAAATCTAACGAATATCTTGGCTTGTCATTACTATTTGGATTTAACAATTGATCTTCACTCGCTTGGTAGACATCTTACCTACCAAACAATTTCACCTACAGGGGAGCGATCTAGGCAGTCAAAAGAGCAAAGGTATGAATCTAAGGTTCCATTTAGCATCCTCAACATGATAGGGAACATGCAACGGGACTTACACCGGTTGCAATATGGACGAGACATGCTATTATTGAGGACCACTTCAAAATGGTTGAAATAATACTCTCCCCTGCTTCCTGGCATGAAAGCTTTCAAGTCTCCGAGCACACACTCTGTATGCAAGCTAGCCTGGTGGTCTTTATTCGTGTAGAACAATTTATTTGGATTTAATTCTTTCTCGCAAATATCACACCAGTATTTACCCACTGCCTCTTCACCATAGCATAGTGTGAGAGGATGACCCTCAACTCTATGATTTACCACTTGTGGTAGAGTGGCGCAGTTGACGTCCAAGATAAATCCACATTTGTCTTCAATGCATCTGAGCACTTTATATTGAACCTTGTTGCAACCATTGCAGATTCCTTGGTCGTGTGGTGAAATGAAATATAAGGGATGTTGGGGGTGACTTGGATGGTCAAATGGCTCATAAATTGAACCGCACCGGACATCTAACTTTACATATGAAAACGCGCCCTCTCCCTGGTACTTGAAACCATTGCTACGTACACGGCAAGCAGAACAGTTAAACAAACGGTCCACGCTTGTAACCAAACTTAGCCAATCATTATGCATCACATGGCGTTTCCTTTTAGGCAACTTAGCGCATTTTTTATGGAGAAAAAAATCACAGTCCGTACACCCATAAAAAGACTTTGGATAGATGGGTTGAGTGCACGCGCTGCACCACTTGTTCTCCCCAGTTAGACTAGCACCCTTGTTGAATCTTAGATGGTGTTCTTCGTGGCTGAAATGTTGTATTGTGTTGTCATCTATTACCGCGTATGGCTCTGTATCTTCCGTTTTTTCAGGTACTCCTTCGAGCTCTTTCCCGTTCCAGACATCATTTCTTGTGGCACATTTCGAATGAACCATATAGTCAGGACACATCTGACAAGAAAAACCCCCACAAGTCCAGTCCACCTTCTTGCGACAAACCCCACATACAGAATCCACAACACCGAAAAGAGAAGTGCGCGAAATACGATGGTCGTGTCGGTTGATGTTTATTAGGCGCGGAAAGTCGAGACAGTCTTGATGGACCATGAAGCCGCACTGAATACATACGTAGGGGCTTCGATCTCCTTTCAGCCCGCAAGCATTACAAGTGAAAGAAATGAGTCTTGGGATAACGGTGAGTTGGTGGTCATGAGCTTTTAAATTTAGAAGAGATGGCGGTGGTGGATTTACAACACAACGCATATCCACTGTGAAATTACAGGAAGAGCAGTGATAAAACAGTTTATCACCAATCTCTTTCCCACAAAGACGACATTTTCCATCACAATAGTCGGGTCTTTCGCCACCACCCTTGAGGAGCTTAAGAGGGTGTAAGGGATGGTAACAGTGGTTTACCTCTGATGGATGCTTTACCTGCGACGAGCGATCTGCCTTTAACGGGTGATCTACACAATCCAAGTGAAAAGTTAGACCACATTCATCACAACGGTAGTGAGCTCCTTCACCAGTGCTCCCACATTTGGCATAGCAGTAGAACTCAATCCACCAATTTCGGGTGAGCTTATGGCCATGCGTCTCCGAATTGTCAATAACATCTGGTGGTGGGTACTTGGCACAATATAGATCCGTGTAGAAGCCACACTCCTCACAGCTATAGTACAGATTCCCCATACGCCTTCCACATGTATTGCAACTATCGTGTCGACGATCTTGAAGCGTAAGGCTGTGCATAAGATGAGATGGGTGGTTGATAGATTGGGAGGACTCGACACATGTCTTGTGAAAGAAATAATCACAGATTTTGCAGTAGTAGCCGTCATTGCTAGCTTCAAAGCGTCCACAACAATCGCCTTTCCGCTGATCCTTCCGAGGCATCATAACATGCTTGTGGATATAGTGTTTTGATAGTCCCTTAGAGTTCGAGAATGGGTAGGAGAAGAAGAAGAAATAGATGATGGTGGTGATGATGATCATCATGGTGAAGAGGAAGAACAAGAAGATCGTCATAATTAGAATTAAAAGAACAAGAAGAGGAAGAGGAGGAAGAAAGGTTGGTTGTATATCCTCAAAGCTATGCTGCTTTTAACTCTTCTCCGTTAATGTCAACTATGTTATAAAAAATTGTAGATAAAGATCGGACTTTTGGTGGTCATTCAATTCTAATAAAGTAATAAACCATAATTATTACTATATATAGACATGACAACCACCCACATTTTTGGTCATTTTTAAACTAAACTACAGTATTTTATATAATCGGATTCTCCGATTTAATAGGTTTCCCTTCGTATGAATTCTTCTCCTTATTAATAAACGGTTGTGAAGAAGAGGCAATGGAATCTATTAATTATGTGAAGAAGCAATAGAAATTTATAATACAATGATATCCATCTCCCTTTTCGATACATGGGATCTAGAAAAAAAAAAAAAAAATCAATTGTTTTATGATTTTTTAGTTTCTGCATTCGAGGTATCTCTTGACATTATTAGATTTAATAAACAATTTTCAATAAAAAAACAAATGTTAGTGTTCGAATATCCAAAAGAAAATAATAATAACTAAATATTTATGAAATCTATTTACAAACTTGTGTATAAAATTTTGTTTATATGATTATCTATAGAAATATGTGAGAACATATATTACGTGCAAATGATAGAATTATAACAGCTAATGATCGATTTAAAATATCTCATATATCAAAAAATAATATTCAAAATATACTTATAAAAGTTATATACAGTTAATAGTACGAATAAAAATTTAAATCTTAGTATAGTTTTAATTCCGGACATTGCACAGGTCAAATTTGTGGTAATAAATAAAAAGAAAAGAATAAATGATTGTCATGTTCTTACCTATAAATACAATGACTTAATAAAACAAATGGTAACATTAATGTTTTGATGATGTAATTTATTTCAAACTGTTGTAAATATATAAACTGTTTTGAAGAAAAGGCAATGGAAATTAAAGAAAAAATTAATAAAAGAAACGATTTTCATGTTCTTACCTATAAATACAATGTCTTAATAAAAAGGTAAAAAATTGGTAACCTTAATGTTTTTAAATGCTTAAAAGTTCAAGAAGACCATAATTGCTCCATCTAAACAGTTATGGAGAATCTGCTTAGCTTACTATTTATGAATGAGACAAACAAAACTTATAAAGTAAAAAACATCAACCGTGAATCATATGATCAAAGGCTTCAAAATATCATGCGAAATGGATTAAATATCTTCTTCTTACCATGTTTCTCCTTGTTTTCATCTACTAGTTGGGCTTTCTGAATCTTCTTCTTCCTCTCCAGAGCTTTAATCAGATCGTTGAGAGATCCATCAGCATCTATTTCACGATTCTTCTTCATCAGGTTCTCAGCAACATCAGCTGGTGCGATCTTCGTTTCCTTCAATAAAGACTCGATTTCATTGAACAGGGGATGAGTATCAAGATCCAAATAGTTCTTGGCGAGAATCTTGAACGCCTCGAAAGTACAGTAAGACAACTCAATGTGCATATCCATTCTTCCTCTCCTGATCAGAGCAGGGTCAAGTTTTTCCAAGTGATTCGTCGTGAAGACAATAATCCTCTCTTGTCCACAAGCAGACCAGATCCCATCAATGAAGTTTAAGAGCCCGGACAATGTTACAAAACTCTTGTCTTGTTCTTTGACTTGTTCTCCATCTTTTATCTGATTCATCAAGTGGCTCTCCTTCTCCCTTCTTTCACCCGTAAGATCTAAAGAACAGTCAATGTCTTCAATCACAATAATCGACTTGCTAGAAGTAGCAGTGAGTAATTTCCTCAGCTCCGAGTTGTTCTTTATAGCTGTGAGTTCAAGATCATAGATACTATAGTTTAAAAGATTCGCCATTGCAGCGATCATTGTAGACTTACCAGTCCCCGGTGGCCCATAGAGCAAGTAACCCCTCTTCCAAGCTTTCCCAATCTTCTTGTAATACTCTTTCCCATTGCTAAACGCTACAAGATCATTCAAGATCTCTTCTTTCTTCTTCGGATCCATAGCTAATGTCTGAAAACATGAGGGATGCTCGAAATCGATGTATCTCCAGAAACTCGTCTTGTTAGAACCCCATTGAGAACTCGGATTGTTTGTAAACAACTTCATCTTCTTGTTCTTGGCCTCAATTAGTTTCCCTTCTTCAACAACGTGTTTTATGTATGAGTCAGTCACAACATCTCGTGAGCATCTGTGGAAAGTGAGCTTGTATCTTCTATATCCTTGGGAATCAGCTTCAATCGCCCACCAGACAGCAAGTCCTTCGTACTCATCCCGAAGTTTAGCGTCGTCTCGTTTCAAGACCAAGCCTTTACTGTCTCTAACCTGGATTGCTCTGAGATGTTTGGCTTTATCGGTTGCTTTTGCACCAAGGTAAGTCTCGATGGCTGCGAAAGCGTGATTGAATTGATAATCATCGTACTGAGAGAAGGTGATTTCCACATAAGGGGAGAAGAAGTTGATGAATCTGTCGGAATATCTCTGGAAAAAGGAGAGTTGTTGGATTGTGGAGAGAAGAAACTCATTAATGGCGATTTTTAGGTGGTTAGGAAAGAATTGTGGAATAGTTGCCAACAAGACGACTAAACTCGCCAAGCTAATATCTCCCATCATCAGCATCTTTTAACTTTCTTCTTGTAATTGGTTTGGTTGGGTATGACTGAAATTCTGAGTATATATGGACCCAAGTTTACTATTAGTATTTTCCAAATTATTGTGTTTTAATTCACTGCCTAATATTATTTTAGGAATCATTCTAAACTTCTAATAACCTTTCTTAGTTCAATCAATGAACAGTTGCCATAATTTGATTCATATATACCGCGCGTTTTCACTTTTCAGAGGAGAGGACATTCTTGCTAGCGATACTTCCAATAGAGTCAACTTGGTCGGTCTATTATTTATCATAGGGATTATTATTAGGTTAAAACCACTTTTATCTCAAGTTTCATACAAAATCTATATACCTTAATATCAGATCTCACATATCATATATGAGTCAAAAATTATATTAGTCTTGTCTCCGCACTAGAAATTTTTTGTTGTAGAATTAAAAAAACAAAATCTTGACGTTTAGAAAATATTCGGTAGCAAAATCAGAGTCTCCAAGCTCTACGTAACTTTTTCTTTTAAGAAGTTTCCGAGTGTTCTCATTTGTCATTTTCATGTCTCCTTGTCGCACTTCAATATATCTTCATGTGAACTTCCTTTGTTCCAAATCGGATTTATTTAAATGTATTAGCTTTGGTCACATTTTCCACAACGTATGCAACAAGACATATATATCTGTCCAAATAAAGAACCGTTTAATGTGAACGCTTGTCGTGCGTGTCAGAAAGTCAATTTAACATTCACTTTTTCTTAGGTGCTCAATATCAGTACAATGTGAATGTGATAAGACTTAAATTTCGTGTGTACTTTGTCGGACCCATGGATAGAGAGATTATAACATCAAATACATACGAGCTAAGACTATGGTTAGACTGTTTACACGCTACCTCAGCTTTGTTTCGTAGGCTATACGTAAGTCGTCCTGAATTGATATATGGCTGAACAGAGTTTTGAACCATTCAAGCTCTGGTTTTTTAGAATATACGTAAGTCGTCATACATATGATATATGGCTGAACAGAGTTTTGAATCTTTTGATTAGCTAAATACAAAACAATCCATTCAAGAAGAGGACGAGACTACAATATGCTTTCAGAGTGTTAATACAGTCCAAGAAATTCTCATCTACAAAAGCAACATATATTTCCTTCAGATTCAGTGCTCCGCTTCACCATTTTCTTCATTCTTCTTCGTCTTCTCTTTCTCTGCCTCTCTCTCTGCTTTCTTTTCCTTTTTCCTCTTCTTCTCTTCCTCCTCTTCCTTCTTCTGCCTCTCCTCTTCCTCAGCTCTCCTCTTCGCTTCCTCCTTCTCCTCTTTCAACGCTTCAATCAAACGCGTCAAACATGCCCCTGCTTCTTCCCATTCTGATTTCGGCAACAGATTCTCCCCAACATCCGCTGGTGTCATCTTGATTTCTTCAACCTCAAGCAACCTCTTTATCTCCTCAAAGAGCTCACTCTCCTCCACATCCAAATAGTTCTTGGCCAAAACCTTGAAGGCTTCGAAACCGCAGTACGACATCTCTATACGCTTATCCATTCTTCCTTTCCGAATCAAAGCCGGATCAAGCTTGTCCACAAAGTTTGTAGTGAACACAATGATCCTCTCCCCGCCACAAGCTGACCACAACCCATCAATGAAATTCAATAACCCTGACAAAGTAACTTTGCTCTCGCTGTTCTCACCTTCGTTTTTCATCATCTTCTTCTCAACCGTGCTCTTTTCGTCTCCATCTTCCGCTTCCTCTTCCTTTTTCTTTCTCTGACCCGTGAGATTAAGAGAACAATCAATATCTTCAATCACAATAATCGATTTCGCAGAAGTCTCAATCAATAGCCTCCTCAGCTGTGTGTTATCCTTCACCGTTGTCAATTCAAGATCATAAACATCATACTCCAAGAAATTCGCCATCGCAGCTATCATGGTTGATTTTCCAGTCCCAGGTGGTCCAAACAAGAGATACCCTCGCTTCCACGCCTTCCCAATCTTCTTGTAGTAATCTCTACTCTTACTAAACTTGATGAGATCGCTCTTGATCTCTTCCTTCTTCTTCTCCTCCATAGCTAAAGTATCAAAAGTTGCAGGATGCTCAAACGTTACATGGCTCCACTTTGTTTGATTTCCATGGCTCTGTCCCGGAGTATTCGAATAAAGCTTCCTCTCTCTGTTCTTAAGCTCTATCTTCTTCCCTTCCTTCATAACATGCTCAAGATACCTCTCAATGATTACTTCTCGGTCACGTCTATGGAACCTCAACATGTAATATCTCTTCTCATCGGCCGCAGGGTAAAACGAGAACGTTTGCCTTACAGTCCCTTCTTTCTTCGACTGCCACCAAACCGTAATGTCCTCGAAACTGTCGGTGATCTCTTCCTTATCATCCATGCTAAGAACAAGAGATTTGCTTCCTTTGGTGGTATTGGCTTTGAGCTTCTTGGCTCGAGAAGATGAGTCTTTGCTGAGATAGCTCTGGATCCCCAAGTAAGCCTCGCTTCGCTTGAAATGCTCTCCGCTGTATTCATGGAATGTTATTTGGATGTAAGGATAGAAGCGACCGAAGAGTCTTTGAAAGAAAGGTTCCAATTGGTCTCCGAAGTGAGGGAACCATTGTTTGAAGATTGTGTATATAAACATCAGGGTTGCTAGAGCAGAGCCTGTGTTAGCCCATAGCTGACCCATCGTCGCCATATCTTTTATTGAAGCTCTGTTTTAGGGTTTTGGAATAGGTTTGTTTAGGTTTCTTGAGCTGAGAGATTTTGATCGGAGAGATAATAATCTTGGGGAAGAAGATGGTGGTTCTGGTACACAGGAGCTTTGTGATGATATTTATAATACCAAGATGTATTAATAAAAATTCAATGGACAAAGTCTCTATCAATATTATGTTATTGGCTTTTATTTCTGCTTATGCAAATGTGAGAAGATCACGTGGAAACTACCTAATGACGATATTTTATAGTGAAAAACAGATCATCATAAGTCACAACAAAACAAAAAGTTGAAAATATAAGGAAATTGCACGGATTCCACCATCAATTCTATATAGGTACAATATGTGTTTAAATTAATTGGATCCACACAAAAAATAGGGGAAAATCGCATAAAAAACACTGAAGGTGGCAAAAGTTATCACTTTAAACCTTAGAGGTATAGCTCAAACACTTTAAACCCTCAAACTATT
>OVBJ01002314.1:0-18814 GCA_900406535.1 Noccaea bulbosa
AACGGACCTACAGTCACGCACTCACCTTAGATCTAACTGAAGAAGGGAAAGTAGATGAAACAAGGAACAAATCTACTCCATAACTTCAGAATTCTCTCAGAAATCGCCTCTTTCTCTCCAAAATCACCTCTGAACTTTGTTTCTCCGAAAAAGTGACTTCCTCACGCGGCTACAGTGTTTTTACACGAGAAATAGGGTTTCCTTCCATTAAACCGACAAAATCAGCCCACTTAAATCGAACCGGNGCCGTCCGATACCATTTCTAAAACAACTTTCTGGTTCACGGATATTACAGCTTGTTCTTTGCTATGGTTTGGATATAATCCTCTCCACATAGCTATCTGGAGATTCACATGATCCCCTACCTCAAACTCCGACTCACGTCTATGTCCAATGGCGTAACTCCTATGCATACCGTGAATCCTTTTTATGTTCAGTCTCAAAACATGGGCCTTCTTTGCCGTTTCCTGAACAAAAGTAACCCCATAAATGTTGCGCTCCCCCACTTGGGTCCAACATATAGACAACTTGCATGTCTCCCCAAACAAGCCTCACACAAAGCCAGGCCCAACAACTTGCCTGATAACTTTTGTTTTGGCATCACTGCCAGGCACAAATGACCAGTCCAATGGCCATCTCAAACCACACACGCAACCCGAACAAAACTTTAGAAGTCTGGCTAATCCTCTCTGACTGTAACGATAAACTGTACTCACGCACCTTAGTACCCATCTCTGTCTGAAACGCCCTCTAAACTCTAAGGCGACACACAAAGTAAAACTCGGATCTCTATCCGACACAATACTGGCTGGTACTAGGCAGCTACATCCAGTGCTGATGAAGGGTCTAAATTCTGAGCAATTCGTGCACCTGCAGGAAATTGAAGATGAAGATTTCGCAGATACAAACCCAGTGTCAAGCGACACACAGGAGGTGCCTAATTCATTTACTCTCTGCTTGGCAATGACTGATTTCAAGCCAACCAAAATATCTCTTATTCAAGCCCACCAAAATATCTCTTATGCTAGGTGATTGGTCTATCAGGATTCCAGAGGGTGTGATTGAAGATGTTCCAATCAAAGTGGGAGATTGCCTGATTTCCACAGACTTTGTGGTGCTAGAATATGGTGAAGAACCTAAAGACCCTCTGATTCTTCGAAAACCATTATTAGCTACAGCTGAAACTATTACTGATTTGAGGAAAGGCAACATAGCTCTGAATGTTGGGGATTTGGTCGTGAATTTTAACATGGACAAGCTGATGACAATACCATTAATCGATGGCCACACATTCTATGTCGATGTTCTCACCAATTTTGCAGATGAAGTCTTCCATGAGATGAACCATGCATATCCTTTAGAGAGAGCATTGACCACTTCTACAAGAGAAGCAGAGTACTTGGATGACATTACTACTGGGTATGTCAAGATGATGGACACTTGTGAGCATGTGATGGGATTGGTTGCTAAAGAGGAGCTCGTTGGAATTTCTGCAAAAGCTGCGAAGCTCGGCATCTGGAGCGAGGAAAAGGCTCCAAAGATCGATCTTAAACCACTTCCTTCAGATTTGAGGTATGCATTTCTGGGACCAAATTCAACATATCATGTTACTGTTAATGCTTCTTTAAAAAACTCATAGCTCACTTTACTGCTAAGCAAGCTGCGCACTTTTCGGAAAGCTCTTGGCTATCCTCTTGATGATATTGCGGGAATTTCTCCAGATTTGTGTATGCATAGGATACACCTTTGGGATGAGTTGAAGTCATAAATTGAGCATCAGAGGAGGCTGAATCAAGATCTGAAAGAGGTTGTCAAAAAATATATTATGAATCTACTAGAGGCTGGGATCATCTATCCAATTTCAGACAGTGCTTGGGTCAGTCCAGTTCATGTAGTTCCTAAGAAAGGAGGTGTTACAGTGGTGAAGAATGAGAAGAATGAGTTGATTCCTACAAGGACAGTGACTGGGAACAAGATGTGTATTGACTATAGAAGGCTGAATGTCGTCACAAGAAGATCATTTCCCACTACCCTCTATTGATAAGATGCTCTATAGGTTAGAAAATCACCCTACTGTTGCTTCCTCGATGGATACGCAGGTTTGTTTCAGATTCCTATCCATCCAGATGATCAGGAGAAGGCGACTTTCACTTGTCCCTATGACACTTTTTCATATCGTATAATGCCTTTTATCTTTGGAATGCTCCTGCAACTTTACAGAGATGTATAATGTCTATCTTCACATACATGATTGAAGATTTTATAAAGTGCTTTATGGATAACTTTTCTCTCTATGGGTCTTCCTTTAAAGATTGTCTAGATAATCTGTGCAAAGTGCTTTCTAGATGTGAAGAGAGGCACTTGGTTCTTAACTGGGAGAAATACCACTTTATGGTTATCAGGTTCATCTGGATTACCACTTTATGTGAAGATTGTCTATTACCGGGTTCATCTAGATTGCTACAGAGGCAGAGTAGTGTTTGAGCGGGATGCATGGAGGTTGGTTTATCAGGGAGTGAGAGTGACTTGAGAAATCAATAACGCGAGTTTTATAAGTTGTTCTTCTTGTAGATTATCGACCAAGAGGTCTTGTCTTGTATATATACACATACATATTTCCATTAACCAATACAGATGAATCTAATGTAATCTAGTATTATTCCTTTTTACATATTAAGGAAATATATAGGAAAGATATGCATCTATCCTAATACCCCCCCCCTCAAGTTGGAGCATATAACTCATGAATGCCCAACTTGTAGAGAAAAATGTCGAACTCCTTTCTTCCCAAAGCTTTCGTAAGAATATCGGCTAACTGGTCGCTGGTAGAGACATGAGTCATTGTGATGGTACCATCGAGAATATGACCGCGGATGAAATGACATTGGGCTTCAATGTGTTTTGTTCGTTCGTGAAAGACCGGATTGGCACTGAGGTAGATAGCGGATTGATTGTCGCAATGGACAGTCATAGGTCGAGAATGAGAATGCCAAAGTCAAGAAGCAAAGTCTTAATCCATTTCAGCTCACGGAGGACTTCTGTCATTGCTCGATATTCTGCCTCAGTTGAAGATAAGGAAACAATGACTTGTTTTCGTGTCTTCCAAGAGATGATGGATCCAAGTTGGACAATCCAACCAGTCAAAGATCGATGGGTTAGAGGACAACCAGCATAGTCGGAGTCGCACCAACCAGTCACGTGAAGAGGAGAAGCTGCTCGTAACATAATTCCTTGTCCAAGCGTGCCTTTAAGATAACGTACAACGTGCATAGCTGCTTCCCAATGTTCTTTACGTGGCTGCTTAATAAACTGTGTCAATACATGGATTGAGTATGCCAAGTCAGGATGTGTTGCGCCAAGATAAACAAGACGTCCTCCAAGGCGTCGGTATGTTTCAGGTTCAGGAAGAAGAGCACCGGTGGCCAAGGCTAAACGGTGCTTCTGATCAATCGGAAAACCCGCAGGTTTGCAGCCAAGCATGCCACCTTCGGTTACAATATCTGTGCAGTATTTGCGTTGACAAACGTAGAATCCATCTGGATTACCTGCTACCTCAAGACCCAAAAAATATTTGCAGAAGCCAAGATCTTTCATATGAAAGCAAGTCGAGAGGTAGTCCTTAAAATCAGCAATGGAAGATGGAGAATTCCCAAAGATAATAAGGTCGTCAACGTAAACCAAAACTCGAAGAATATTTCCATTCTTGGAGGAGACAAAGAAGGAATAATCGGGTCGTGACTGAGTAAAACCAAACGCCTTCAAAGACATCGTGAGTTTGGCAAACCAACAGCGTGGTGCTTGTTTAAAACCGTAGAGAGATTTGCGTAAACGACAAACTCTCTTATCAGAATCAGATCGAAAACCTGGAGGAAGTTTCATGTATACCTCCTCATCCAAATCGCCATGTAAGAATGCATTATGAACATCCATTTGATGCCCTGCATGGTTCTGTTTCGCCTCAATGTCAAGAAAAATTTGAACTGTAGTCATCTTGGCTACGGGAGCGAAGGTCTCGCCGTAATCGAGACCTTCAACTTGATTGTTGCCGAGAACTACAAGTCTTGCCTTATGCCGTTCCAGAGAGCCATCAGACTTGAGTTTAATCCGATAAACCCACTTGCATCCAAGAGCAATTTTTCCATGTGGTAAATCCACCAAATCCCATGTTCGATTCAACTCCAAAGCATCAATGATCGAGGTTCAACAGCGAGAGATAGAGCCACCATGTAGCTGCAATGTGTTTCAGAAAAAACGCTCAAAAGTATGATAATCAGAGATAGGATATGCTGTACCTGAGGACAAAGATTGAGGGGTCGTGAGCTGAGTGAGAGTGACGGTATTAGCCCGGACTGTATTCACGACATAGTCTTTTAGTGGGGTCGATTGTTGCTTAGTACGGAGACCACGACCTAGCTCTTCTGTAGCTAAGGGCGTGGGAGGATCGTCGAGATGTGGTGTAGTGTCAAGATCAGTGTCAGTCGAAGTCGGCAACACAGCTGGTGTTGGCGTAGTCGAGAGATCAACACAGTTGTCCTCATCGGTGAGAATAACTGGTGGTGTTAAAGTCGGAGATGGAGACTCTGTCACCGAGGTCGGAGTATGGAGAAACGGGAATATATCTTCTTGAAAGAGAACATCACGAGACGTAAAGAAAATTTCTTTCTCAAGATCATATAATAGCCATCCCTTTTTGCCAAAAGGATAACTAAGAAAAACACAACGTCGGCTGCGAGGTGCAAACTTGTCGCCATGATGGTCGAGATTTTGAGCATAACACAAACAGCCGAAGACACGAAGCTGGTTAAAGTTTGGAGGTCGGTCATACAGCATCTCAAATGGTGTCTTATCATCGAGAAGCTTGGATGGAGTTCGGTTGATCAATTAGCAAGCCGTGAGGGCACACTCTGCCCAGAATTTGATCGGCAGGCCAGCTTGGAAACAAAGATCACGTGCAACATTCATAATATGGTGATACTTGCGCTCCACGCGTCCATTTTGTTGTGGAGTTTTGACACAAGATGTCTCGTGAAGGATGTCGTGTTCTCGAAAATAAGTAAAAAGACACATGAATTCGGTTCCATTGTCGCTTCGAAGTATTTTAATTTCTTTGCCGAACTGTCTCTTGACTAGTGCGACAAAATCACGGAGACGAACGGCCACATCGACCTTAGTCGGGAGAAGATAAAGCCAAACGGCTCGTGAGTAGTCATCAACGATAGTCAGAAAATATCTTGAGCCACAAAACGCAGCAGTACGATATGGTCCCCAAAGATCGCAGTGAATCAATTCGAAAGAAGTACTCGCTTTATTATAACTATCAGAAAAAGAGTTTCGTGTTTGCTTGGACCGTAGACAAACTTCACAATCCGAAAAACAGAGATTTGAAGAACTAGAGTTAGAGCGAACACCAGGGAGTAATCCTACAACTCGAGAAGATGGATGACCCAGACGGCAATGCCACAAAGCACCCTCATCGCCAACACTTGTCTGGAAAGCAGCAACAGTCTCCAAGCCTCGGAAGTAATACAGTCCCTCACTCTCACGCTCACCCGCTCCAATCAGAGTCCTTTGATAGGCCCATAAGAGCTTATAAGGAAATTATTTTATATTGATTTAGTATAAATACATTGGTCTAGGTTATTTAATTATTATGCTGAATATTCTAGTTGAATTGGCTTTGACGTTATGAGTCTTGCCTAGGTCGCCATGAGACCTTTCCTAGACGCTATGAGTCTATTGTTCGGATCGCTATGAGATCTTGAGTGTTTTCTATCTGTCTATCTAGTGCTTTCTATCTATTATCTATTGTAATCGGTGTTATTCTAATAAAGAAGAGGATTTAGGGTTTGGGTTCTTAACAAATTGGTGCGTTTGTGATACTGGATCGGACAAATACACGGCTGGAGCTTCAGATTTGCAGCAATAATGACGCTTAAGGAGTGCGAAGAAAGAATTGCACAACTCGATGGCTCTTTGGGAGAATTACAAGGAGATGTCACAGTAGTGCGGTCCTGCAAAACCATAATTCGATCAGTGACTTGGCCAACAAGTGAGTTATCTGTCAGAAGTTGTCCAAAGGATATCAAATTCGTGTGAAAACCCTTCACATAGTAAACATTCTTTAAACGAATTAAAGATGTCAATCGAATCGTGCCCTGTTGATTAGACAAGACGTTTTCGCCGGCCAGTAATTTAACCAAAACGGGAGATACCGGAGTTAGACCTTCCAGAAGATCCAAACGACCAGTCATATGATGAGTGGCCCCGGTATCTAAGATCCAAATAGGTTCATCTTTCTTACCAGTCATATGATGAGTGGCCACTGGACATCAGTAAAACCGTCAATCCTTGCCGATCAGCTTCAGTGAGTGCTACGTTAGCACTGACTTCTGGTTGAGAGCTAACAATTTGTGTAGAATTAGCTCTCGCTCCCGTGTTTTGTGTGCTAGAAGGTGTGTTGCCCTGGCCTCCTTGGATGTTAATCCGGTTACGAGGTCGTTCTCCCCACCACTCAGGAAAACCGATCACACGAAAGCAAGAATTCGCCGCGTGACCTTTGCAGCCACAACTTGTGCAGATCGTGTTGGAGTCGAGGTTGAAGGATATGATCGTTGTCGCTGGCCACTGTTGTTGTTTTGGTATTTTGATGATGACGCTTGTGCAGCAAAGCTCATCACCGGCGGAGCTTCAATTCGTGCATTGAGATGCACAGTTTCGTTATGCACTATATATCGTTTGATAGACTGTGTCGAGGTCGGGGAGAGGAATTTGAGCACAGATCTGTGATCGAACTGCACCGTGTATCATATCGTCAAGGCCATAGAGAAAATCATGTACTCGTACAGTATCGCGTTCGGTTTCGTGAGCCGTTACCAGGTCGCATTCACACTTGCCACAGCTGCAAACCTTGAGTCATAGAGTCCCAAATCTTGGTTAAACGTCCAAAGCAATCTTCAACAGTCGAGACCAGCTGTCGACAATTCGCAAGAGATCCACGGAGTTGTTGGAAACATGCTCCGCTTTTGAGGGCGAATCTCTTCTTGATGTGATCCCAAAGATCTTTGGCCACTTCCTTATGTGAGATATTGGAACGTAGCTTCGGTTCGATGGTCAATTTAATCCATGTGACCAACAAGTGATTGTTGGCCTGCCAATCTTCGAGGTCAGGTGAGTTAGCAGCTGGTTTTGGAATACTTCCATCAACGAAAGCCACACGGAGGTTTTGAGCCCATTCATCGTAGTTACGGCCATTCAGAAGCGGCTGAGAGATAACCGCTCCACGATTATCTCCGTTCGTTAGGTCGTAGGAAGAAATCGTCTTCCTGGTCGGAGGGTTTTGTTCTATTGATGTAGGTCTTATTTCACCTTGCCGGATCTATTGTTGGCCACACTCCCAATCGACCTTCCTCTCCGCTTACCTGCTCCTTGGGGTTTGGCAGAGGCGGTTCTGGTGGCGTCTTATCGTCTTCTCCACTAGATACTACCTACATATCTGGTTGTGATATGTTTGGGTTCCGTTTGCTCTAAACCGGTGTTTTGTCGACTTGTTTCGACTCTTCATGTTCTGACTCCGGCTTCTTTTAGGCTGCTCAACAAACCGTATCTTGATGGTTGCACCTTGTCGGTCTTTGTTGCTTTCGGTCTTTTCATTTTTGAAGTCTAGTGTTTCCAGGAGTGGAAAAAGGTTTAGAAGCTTGCGTCCTTCTCTAGTTTAGATTCGGTGTTTTAGGATTTGATTTTATGGCAATTTTATTTTTCTCTGGTTTATTTCATGTTGTCTCCCTGTGTTGGGGCTTTGGTTCAGGAGGATTTTATTGTCCAGCGAGCTTTGTTTCCATGGAATTAAAACTTCTCAGCCGACTTTGTCTCGCTTTATTAGGCATTGTAAGTTTGGTGAGGTGTGTAACACCATGTAACAATCTCCTTCTAATAAACAAAAGAACTTGTAGACATTTGTGCAAAGTTTGATGGCATAGCATAACTCGTAATATAACACAGGGAAGTAGAGTAAACTAGGTATTTCTAGTTTAATAGACTCGTTGATTCAATCTGAGATATTTATTTATGTCATTTTTTTATCAAATCTTTTTATCTTCCTCTCTAGATGCATTGTTGGAATCAAAGTCTCCCTTTTCCTAGGTTTAAACAAATTTTTTTTATTACTTGGAGTAAATTCGAGAACTTGTTTTTTGATAACGCAAAGTAAAGTTCTTTATATAAATGAGGCTACATATGAGGGTCACAAAACGAATATGAGAATTTTGAGTGTCTTTTGAATCATCTAGATATGTTAATCTGTCACAGATTTCCTATATCATCTGGTTTTGGCATAGTTGTTGGGTAGTGGATTACAACGTTTTTATCAGTCCGTACACGCATCAAGCCTCATTCATTTCGGAATAAATTCACGTTTTATGGCATTTGATGGGACGATCAAAAGCTCGGCTATGTCAAGTCCAAATCCTTCTAAAACCCCTGGGTTTATGGGTCGATTCATCTGGATAAACGCCTTAAGATCTTGAACGCCAAGCAATCTATAGTCTCCAGGAGAAAGTACATGAGATGTGTTTTGAAGAAAATCTTGGCGGGCAGAGGAGTCGTTAATCCGAGAAGCTCCACCAAGATTCTATTCAAACCATAAAGAAGTCCTATGTAGAGTTGTTCTAGACCCAAAATTAACCGGATCAACCCAAAACGGTTCGAAATTGCTCGAGATACTCATGTCACAAAAGATACCCATTTTTTTTATCTTTTTAAGCAAATCCAAACCGTTATTCCGGTCATTGTGACTCAGATTTATGAGAAATGGTTTTGTGTCGAGATTTTTTATTAATCATTGGAACCACAATCAGAAGAAAAAAAGAGACTTGTATGCTATAGTCTCCAAAACCCATAAATTTGACTTTAAACATCACTTCATATCAAAAACAAGGGAAGAGTAAAATTAATATCACAAAATAAAGACGAAGACGAAGAAACAAATATAGATACATAGATAGAGAAAGGATAATATAACAAGAACTGGATGGACAAAGAATGTTGTTCTCATCAACTCTGGTTTTCCAATCTTGGCATAGAAAAGTAAGAATTTTTTTTAAAAAATAAATAAATTATAGTGTTACTCTAACAAAAACGTGTTTGGTGTGAGAAAATAATACATTTATAGTTAATATAGTATGTTTTTGAAAAAAAAAAATTTTAATTAAAGTATGCTTAAAAATAATGGATTTTTCTTTTTGTTAATAGGCCTCAGAGAGTATTTATTTCTCTGTACTTTCTTGTCAATACTTTTTTCTCATCCATGACAGTAATCATTGTTTTGAAGTTTTCTATGCACTTATATTAAGTAAATCTAATAAATTATACTAACCTTTAAATGTTTTATTTAAAATATTTTAATTTATTGAATTATTATTGGTTCATTCTTATTAAAAAGTGTTCATCATAATGAAAAACTGTTCGATGTTAAAAAGTAACAAAAACCTAACTAAATTTGTGTGAAGATATATGTCGGGCTGAGGATGGTCGCATTGCAAACGTGGGCCTCAAGATGAAGAGTTGCCTGGTTGTATCCGCCAATGCCACATCTTACACACTTGTTAGATTTCTTCTTTTTACATGCACACTAATACCGTTGTAAAACATTTTATTAAGATATGCATCTAATGTATTTATATTATTTAAAATGTGTCCACCGAAATCGTATTTAGGCATGAGAGAGTATTTATTTCTCTGTACTTTCTTGTCAATATTTTTTTCTCATCCATGACAGTAATCATTGTTTGAAATTTTCTATGCATTTATATTAAATAAATCTAATAAATTATACCTATTTTTAACTATTTTAATTTATTGAATTATTTTTGGTTCATCCTTACTAAAAAGTGTTTATCATAATGAAAAACTGTTAAATGTTAAAAAGTAACACAAACCTAACTAAATTTGTGTGAATATATATGACGGGCTGAGGATGGTCGAAACTGGAAACGTGGGCCTCAAGATGAAGAGCTGCCTGGTTGTGTCCGCCAATGCCACATTTTCCACACTTGTTAGGTCTCTTCTTTTTACCTGCACCCTAACACCATTGTAAAACATTTTATTAAGATATTCATTCATCTAATGTATTTATATTATTTAAAATATGTCCACCGAAATTGTACATAGGCATGAGAGAGTATTTATTTCTTTGTACTTTCTTGTCAATACTTTTTTCTCATCCATGACAGTAATCATTGTTTTGAAGTTTTCAATACACTTATATTAACTAAATCTAATAAATTATACTAACCTTTAAATTTTTTATTTTAATTATTTTAATTTATTGAATTATTTTTGGTTCATTCTTATTAAAAAGTGTTCAACATATTGAAAAACTCTTCAATGTTAAAAATTAACACAAATCTAACTAAATTTTTGTTTGGATATATGTTCAGCTGAGGATGGTCGAAACTACATAGATGGGCCAGAAGATGAAGAGCTTCCAAGTTTTGTCCGCCAACGCCACATCTTCCACACTTGTTAGGTCTCTTTTTTTACCTGCACCCTAACACCGTATTAAAACATTTCATTAAGATATTCATCTAATGTATTTATATTATTTAAAATGTGTCCACCGAAATTGTACTTACGCCATCCGGATATTCACTAATGTACCATTTTCTTTTCTTTGGAGCCCTTCCAGGGGGTCGCTTAACTTTTGGTCTCATGGTATCATGTAGGTCCAAATTTCTCGCGGAACTGTGATGTCATCTGGATCTGGGATGGGCAATATGATACACGATAATGTCGCTGTCCAGGTTGGATTCTTGTGAATGTCGTCCACCAATGATTTATACAGTCCTAACTGTCGCTGCATAAATTGTACACTGAAATTCACGGCACGAACATGTCTTTTCCAAGAGTGAGACATGGTGGTGTGCACCGGTTGGGGAAGTTACCTCGAAATTCCACGCGGATATAGGTAAAGCATGTAGTCCAAGGGAAACCTCCATCTGTTTCAACAACTCCTTGTTTACTTCCTCTGGAATGTCACCAACCATTCTCCCTATCTTCTTTTTCCTGCTCTCAAACCATCTTCTCAGCATCTTTTGAATGAATTCCAAAAGTAAGATCTTGTCTACTGAGAAGGATCTATTTTCTCCATGTAGTTCCAAAAATGTATATCCGCTTGTTTAAAAAAATTGTAATATTCCTTGAACTTTGTGACCCTAAATGCCTCTCTGGCCAATTGTACAATCTCTTTCAAACGCTTACATTTAAATTTCCACGTTCCTTGTTAGGAGTATAAGACATGTTCCATGGTGGGATAGTGGATACCAAGTGTCTATGACGGTCTTGATTATTGGACATCTATCCGAAATTATCGCCAATTCACTACTGTCTCCAATTATCTCCCCTAACTTCTCGAAAAATTAAGACCAAGACGAGCCAACAATGAGACATCCCCTGTACCTCCCAAACAAGTGCGTTGCGTCGACGACAACAATTTTTCTCAAGTGTTTCACACCATCAATGCAGGCCTTCAGCGCCTTAAATGTATACTTAAACCTTGTAAGCCCCTCTTCATCATCTTTTCGTTATTAAATTTGTAATGCTCCCTCGGTTTGCGTACTTCAATACAAATAAGTACATAGGTAGCAACTTGTAAGAGCTTTCCTCTGTTCCATGTGCATATGCGATTTCCAACTCTTTTGCTTTCCAACACTTTTAATACGAAACAACAATGTTATGCTCTCTGAGTATCGAGTACGGCCAATCCTTAGCATGTGCCCCACTATTTTTTTCATACTTTGATCTCAAAAAACGTTTGTCGGTTGTCCGCATCACATGTATGTTTCATAGTGGTCTTCCTTACGTCATAAACTTATGATTTCTCAATATTACCGGCCGTTACTCACCTCTCACACCGCGGGTTAACACACTTGGCCACAGTATAGAACTTTTCAAGCCGATGATATTTAAACCTAAATATATTTTTCAGTGTGTGTATGGCCAGAGTTATTTTGAAATGCTCTTTGCTCTTGAACATTCTACCAGAGTATATCGAATCATCCTCGTAAGTCAAATCAATGTCACACATCCTCACCGAGTTGCTATCCATATCAAATCAATATCTTCATATCCATAAACTTCTACAAACTAATCCCTCTCCTCAATGCAGCACCACCATTATCACGAAACCTTAACTCGTTACCAGAACCGAGCATAGGAGGTGAATCCACGGACTCTTCACCAAATTTGGAGTGGACAGCATCTGCCTGTTTCCTTTGCATAGTCTCCTTTTGCGGAGAGGTATCCAGAAATATATCATCATCAGATGGTCATTCCACTATACGGTTGGGATGGAATTCCATGGATTCGTACGTTTTACCCATGCACACATTTTTTCCACCTCATTCCCGGTTAAATGTTTTTTTCTTTCTCTTATGCAGAGGTGTAAACCATGGTGTATGGTTGATATATCATGGTTTTCTGTATTTTCATCATGATATAATTCTTGTTTATAGAGTCCTTTTAGTGTTTTTTGAGTCATTTATAGTGTTTATAGGTGCTATGTACATTTGAAGCTGAATTGGAGATAATTGAGCTATTTGGAGCTTATTTGGGGATTCGTGCTGGAAAACTAAAGTCATTGCCGTTCCCAGAAATTGGTGTCGATCGACACCAGCCTGGTGTTGGTTGACACTAGGGCTGCGACTTAAGGTTATCGGGTCGGGTATGGGTAGGTTCCATTCGGGTCCGGGTCTTTCGGGTAGGAGATTGCTATACCCATATAGGTGATTTATGAATTTCGGTTTGGTATCGGTTCGGGTCCATTCGGGTTCGGGTAGGTTCGGGTATAGCTATAGAATACCGAAATTTACCCGATATTTTTTGGTTATGATTCGGGTTCGGGTATTTCGGTTATTTATCACCCGAAAATCCAAAAATATACCCAAAAACCCAAAAAATACCCGAAAACCCGAAACAAATATGTAAATCTGATTTTTTTAAAAAAATAAAAATAAAAATACTGAAAATATATCTAAAAACCTGAAAAACAATCCGAAAAACATAAAAAAATATATTTATAATATCAAAAAATCCATAATACCCATAATTCGGGTAATTCGGGTATCCGTTCGGGTATCGGTTCGGTTTGGGTATTACCCGATACCCACGGGTATCAAATATTTTACCCAATAGGTAATTTGCTGTATAACCAAAACCAATCGGGTACGGGTATTTCGGGTCGGTACGGGTCGGGTTTTCGGGTATAGGTGAAAAGTCCCAGGCCTAGTTGACACCACCCTTTTGCAAGAAGAGTCGCGCTGTTATATTGAAGTTTTGAAGATTTGCACTTTGCCCAAAAGTTTCACTTATTTACAAAACAACCCAATTTGTGTATTATGAGATTTTTAGGTTTATAAGCCAATTGTTGAGCTTCTTTTATATTGATCTTATTTTCCATTGATACTTGAGAGAGACATTTGTTCCAGAGCTATTGGGGAGACTATTCTGTTGCTCCGTTCATCTGAGAGAAGAATCTGAACCCCTGTTATTTCTATATTTCTCTTTAATGCAATTTATTTAGTTTCTGATGTTGTCTTCAATCACCATGTCTGAATAATTTGCTAATTAGGTTTTGTGTTTTTGAAAGGTTGAAGATGGATTGTTAGAATTGAAATACTATTAGGATAATCTTATAGTTCTTATCTGGACTGTGATTAATCATTGATTTCTAGAATTGATCACCTGGAATTCATCATACTCAGAATAATTGTTAGATGCGAAAATATTATTAATTTCCTGAACTATCTTAGATGAGCAAAATTCCTATCTGCAAAGAAATTTGGTTTAAGAATTTTGTGAACAATTAAACCTGCACTTAATGCTTGTCTAATTTATTGAATTTGCAAAGAAATTTGGAATTCTAGGATTTAGACATAGATAATCTCTGCAGCGAAAGTTGATTGGTTTTACATTAGTGTTTCAAGTTCGAGTTGCTAGCGTATTTCTTGAATTTAACCTTGTCAATCGATCACTTGCTGCTTTTATTTAGTTTTATTTGCATTACATTCATATTATTCCTCTTACTTTATTTGAATTTGAGAATTTACTCTGCAACAACTTGCCGTTTGGATTCGATACCCCATTTGCTACAACTCATTTGCTGAGCACTTGCAGTTATTTTTAGGGAGAACTTCACACCTATCAAATTTTTGGCACTGTTGTCAATCGTCTTTTTCGTTGCCGTTATATTTTTAGTTTTAGAATTTTGTGTAAGATTTTTTTTTCTTTTGTTACACATGTGCTTTATAATCTTTCTTTTTGGTTTTTAAGGTGTATGCCTAATCAGAAAACCAGGAGCAACAAGGACAAAGAGCTAGTCAATCTCACAAATCAAGAGCTAGCACATTTCTAGCGTACCAACATAAAAGCGAGGAAGCCAGTCGAGATGAACGACCCATTGATTTTGGTTCAACAAGCTGACAACAATTTGGTTGACAACGAAGAAACATGCGCAAGGCGCAAGGATAGAAGCTCGATGATGATGGGAATGTGATCGTCAAAGCACCCCCATCTCAGCCAGCTCAGCCTGTCGTTAATATTGATGCGCAAAATCAGCCTGCACCAAATCGCACACTTGGTGATCACAACAGGCTGCGATTGTTCTATGCTAATTTCATATCAAATCGCACACTTGGTGATTTGTTCTATGCTAATCGGTCTGCGATTCGCCCTCCTTCATTTCAGAGGAATGACTTTGAGCTGAAGCATGCATTCTACACTCTTGTGGGTCAGCATCTCTTCCATGGTAATCCCATGAACATCCCATGGACCACATCGAGAGATTCGAAGATTTGGCCAACAGCATCAAGGCCAATGGGGTCACCAGTGACGATCTTTTCTGCAAGCTATTCCCTTACTCTCTTTATGGGGATGCCGCTTTTTGGCTGAAGCAGTTGCAGGCAGGATCTTTGACGAATTGGAAAGACACCAAGAAAGCCTTTTTCCACAACTTCTATGATGACACAAGGTCCGAGGAGCAGAGAAACAACATATAACAATTTTCTCAAAGACCAACTGAGGCCTTTAAGGCTGCTTGGGTAAGATTCAGGTCTTATCAGAGAGACTGTCCACACCATGGTTTCACTGAAGTTCAGCTGCTGGGTATTTTCTTCAGCGGAATTGATTGGAGGTACCAAATGGCTCTCGATGCTGCGAGCAATGGTAACTTCAATACCATATATCCAGACGAAGCTTACCAACTTATAGAGAACTTGACATCTAGCAATAGTACCAAAAATGCAGATTTTGAGAGGAAGAGGCTTGGTGGAAATCTGGATGGAAGTCAAATCGCTGAGGTTAAGGCTAAGCTAGACTCTGTACATTGCCTTCTTGTAGGCAAGAAATCAGTTCACTTTGCTTCAGAGGTGAAGTCTTTTGAGCCAGTTCAAGAGTCAGAGGAAGAAGAGGTTAACTACATCAATGGAGCTGGTTTTCAAGGTCAAAGATTTGGTAATCAGCAAGGTAACATAGGCTACACTGGATGTGGTCAGAAGAGTTCTTTTGCAGGAAATTAAAATTCTTCAAGGTTCACCAAGACACAATATCAGAAGCCTTTCACTTCCAGCAGCTTCACAAGGAACTATGGTTCCTCTTCTTACCAATCTCCTCCTGCACAAACAGAGATAGTGAGATAAAGTCAATGCTAGAGCAGGTTATAGAAGGCCAACAGAAGATGACTGTGAATTTTAGTGGGAAGATGGATGCTATGTATCAAGACTTGTATGGAAAAATTGAATCTTTGAACACTCATGTCAACAAGTTGGACACTAAAGTCGCTCAAACTGCTGATTCTGTGAGGAGACAAGAAGGATTTCTTCCTGGAAGAACTGATACAAATCCAAAGCATCAGTGCAATGCTATCACTTTGAGAAGTGGAAAAGAGTTTCATCCAGTGCTGAAGAAGGGTCTAAATTCTGAGCAATTCGTAGACCTGCAGGAAATTGAAGATGAAGATTTCGCAGATACAAACCCAGTGTCGAGCGACACACAGGAGGTGTGTCGGTCGACACCAGATTCTCAAGTGTCAAGCGACACTAGAGAAGAGTGTCGGTCGACACCATAAGCCGTTTCGACGTTGGACGGACCTTTGTTGACCCCCTCGGTCGACAAGAAGAAGGACTCGACACTAGAGACCAGTGTCGATCGACATCAATCCCCGACGACAGGAGGTCGTGTAAAAGCTGCTGAAACCGTTGAAGAAAGGGTGTACAAGCCTAAGATACCCTTTCCTAAGCCTCCTAAGAAGTCCAAATAAGAGCTCGAAGATGCTAAGTGCAAAGCTATCATGGATAATCTTGTGATTGAGATTCCTTTGATAGATGCTATAAAGACTACTCCTGTGATCAGAAGATATGTCAAGCAGATGGTCACTAAGAATTTGAGTCTTGAGCAAGGAGTGATGATGATCTCTGAACAAGTCAGTGTTGTGATTCAAAACAGGATTCCATAGAAGCTTGGAGATCCTTGAAGTTTTGTGTTGGATTGCACTATCTTTTCTGACAGGTTAAGAGATGTTTGTGTGATCTTGGTTATAGTGTGAATTTTATGCCTCATTCATTTGCTCTCAGCTTGGGAATGACTGATTTCAAGCCAACCAAAATATCTCGTATTCAAACCAACCAAAATATCTCTTATCCTAGGTGATCGGTCTATCAGGATTCCAGAGGGTGTGATTGAAGATTTCCAATCAAAGTGGGAGATTGCATGATTTCCACAGACTTTGTGGTGCTGGAATATGGTGAAAAACCTAAAGACCCTCTGATTCTTGGAAAACCATTCTTAGCTACAGCTGAAGCTATTACTGATGTGAGGAAAGGCAACATAGCTCTGAATGTTGGGGATTTGGTCATGAATTTTAACATGGACAAGCTGATGATGATACCATTAATCGATGGCCACACATTCTATGTCTATGTTCTCACCAATTTTGCAGATGAAGTCTTCCATGGGATGAACCCTGCAGATCCTTTAGAGAGAGCGTTGACCACTTCTACAAGAGAAGCAGAGTACTTGGATGACATTACTACTGGGTATGTCGATGTGTTTATATTTTGCATGTTTTTAGCACTTGCTTTCGTGTGTTTTTGCATTCATAATCATTCGTTTGCATTGTTTTTCACCTTCACTCATATTTCGCACTTAGTATATTTAGAACTAGCATACTTGCTGTTGATTCCAGAAATAGCACATGTTTATGCGACGGGATACTTCGGATGTGAGAATTGAGAACTGGGATTTATTGCTCGAAGAATAGTCAGATTACAAGAGATGATCGCGTCAAACAAGCCTTGACGAGATCGAATGCAAGAGCTAGGTTAAAAATGAAGAGATAGCGAATGCTCTCAGTGTGTTCTCCGAAGATTCTCTTATGATCCTCATTGAATGAAGATCTCTTCTTATACAGCTGAGTCAAGGCGGCTCCTCGCTGAATATTCTCCTCTTCATTGATAAGGAAACCTTCTTCATCTCTTGATTTCTTTCCTTTCTTCGAGTTGGCGGCTGATGCTCTTTCCTTTTTGCCAAAAGGGGCGCCTTTCTCCTCAAGGCTTTCCATATATGTGAGGGAGTTAGGGCTGAAAACGGGCAGGGCTTTTGCGTTGTTACTCATTGTGACGGGCTCGGAAAATGTGCTCATTTCACCTCTAACAATAAGTTCCCCCCCCCCCCACTTTGNATCTCGGCGAACTTCATGAATGGGAGTAGAGCTTAAGAGCCATTAATAACAAATGCGGGAAGCCAATGCCGATTCGTCTTTGATGCGATTGACTTTAGATTCGTACCGCCTCGTTAAAACCTTGATATTAAAAAACCCGTGTGGGACAAAAACCATAGGAAGGGAAAAGAGTACGTTAACGTCATCTCGTCCGCAAAAGAATGTGCAGTTCAACGATTCTTCTCTAATCAGCTCGTGAAAGAAGATAACCGTTGCCCTTTGGTTTGGCGAGCTCGTCAAAACAAGGGCCATGTCCCTTAAAGGCAACTCGTCAAGAGTGGGATAGCCACGTTATTGGTACACGTGTTTGCGCAGTTTGAAATCGCAAAAATGGGCCGCCGGTTGAGATTTCAAAAAAGGCCGAAGTCCCGTTAGGTTTTTCCAAGCGGGAAAACGAAAAGTCTAAGGGAAGTTTTTTCCCTTGAAAATCGCAAATTTTCTTTTAAATAGACTGTTCGGATTTCTTTTCCACATTAATTCCTTTTTTGCTTGCTTATTGCCTTCAACCGCTCTGAAAGAAAAAGGTAGTTTTCTTCTTCTCCCTTCCCTCTTGAATTTGAGTCGCATTGCTTGTTTAAATCGACAATCGACTTAGGATTTTGGCAATCTCTTGAACTTGCTTGCCATGTTTGGATTTAATTGTTTGGTATATTTTGAGACGGCCATGTTTTGCAAACTATGATAAATGTTTACATTTTGTAGCATAATGATTAGAGGGAAACGAGACTAAAACATGTTAGTGGTTAATGATCCCGGAGAAATGGAACAAGCAAAATAAGTGTTGATTCCAGAAATAGCACACGTTCGGCTGACGGGCTGTTTCTGGATTTTATTGCTCAAAGAAGTTTTGATTACAAGAAGTCGTCTCGTCGAACAGGCCTGACGAGACGTAATGCAAAATAGCGATGAAAATGAATGAAGAGAGAAGTAAGTGCTTTAATTGAGTGTAGAGTTGCGTGACNTAAGTGCTTTAATTGAGTGTAGAGTTGCGTGACTTTGGTGGCTTGGTCTTCAATGAATGAAGACCTCTTCTTAAATAGCTGAGTTAAG
>OVBJ01002315.1:0-18810 GCA_900406535.1 Noccaea bulbosa
TATTATAAATACAAAAATTTAAATCGTTGATAAAGTCAAAAAATATTATAAAGATTTAAAATTTTGATAAAGTCAAAAAAAATTATAACGATTTAATTTTTGATAGACTATAATTGATTCAAATTTCTATATATTTCAGAAATTTTTATTTGATCAAACATTTAAAATTAAATATATATAAAATATTATAAATATCTTGAAAGTCTCACGTTAGAAATGAAGAAGTATAATGGTTCATAAACCTATTATAAAAAAAATCACAATGATAAGAAACTATAAGATTATGAATATTGATTTAATAAACAATTTTAATTTATAAGTAGTTTTAGTTTAATATAGTTTTTATTTAATTATTTATTTACAAATATAACCCGTAAATTTATCATTCCGCGAGTGGTCCAACCCTAGTATCGACATTAAATTGGTTACAAATACAAAGCTTGCAATCAAGGATAATCTATCTAGTATTTTATCTGCATCATTTAATTGGTTTTCACTTGTATTTACACTAAGTGAGTGAGAAAAACCATTTTATTGCTCGAAGAGCAAAGACTCTAAACAGAATCATGGATAAAATTGGCCTTGTCTTCCAATAAATGTCACAAGGGAAAGATTTGTGATAAATGTTGAAATTTTTCTGAGAAAGGAATTATGGTGGAATATTCCGATAAAATATCTTTTAATGGAAGAGAGAGAGAGAAAAAAAAAACACAGAAGTCATTTATTTAAAAACGCAAACACAGATTCTTATTATAAAGTGGTTGATGATAAAGTAAACATGGAGCCGCAAATTCCTTGGTTAGAGAAATCTAACTAGGGAAGTACTTGGTCGAAGAAATGGCCTCCATTTCCACTTGAACTCTTAACTCATCTGGCCCAAACAAACCCCCAAGGAAACCCCCCCAGAAAGATCTGAGATCAGAGAGTGACATGAACTCAGAGAAACCCCAACCTTGAGATCCACTCGGAGCACTGTACCACGTATCCACTGCCAACAAGGCGCACGAAAGATTAAATAGTTAATGATGAGCCGATGAATATGCATGGATATATATATAAATCATATACTTACGTAGCCTTTCAACATTATTGGATGGGTTTATGTTAAGAACTCTAAGCTTGGCTCGAACATAAATCTTCTCATAGGGTTTGATTTTCTCGTTCTCATCCATGTATAGATACAATGACAAGGATCTTCCCTGTCCCCTAACATCACCATTTGGATACACTTGTAGTTTCCTGATCATCAATCATATATATGGAGTACTTGTTACTAACCAATACCCCTTTTCTTAGGGTTAAAGACTACAGCTATACTCTATTACTCTAATTAAAAAAAGCACGAGAACAAAATATAATGAGGACTCACCAACGTCTTCCTCCAATAGAGAACACATCTGAAGTGTAATCATCTTTGCGCAGCGTGGAGAATCTCTGAAGCGTCCAAGTGTATCTTGGGTTAGGGAAATTCTGAGCGAGAGTCAAAAGTTCTGACTTGTTATAGGGAGTGGGAATAGTCACATCAACACCAAACTCGCAGTGATCTCCATCGTAAAGGTAACCATTTCTGGAATCTTTAAATGTATCAACAGGGAGGACCTGGGAGAATCCCCACATCGTTTTGAAGACATTGAATCGCCAAACAGTTGTATCTGATCAATAACACAACAAAGAATGGTATATCTTTAGAGTATCTCCGTTGAGAGTCTCTTGATAATAGAAAGAGAAAAAAGCGTGTAAGAAGAGACTAGTCTATCATTTGGTGACTCTCAAGACACTTGTCTCTCTTTAATTGGCTTAAATTATCTTATAACTTCAATGTTAATTGTAAAATTTACTGTATACCATTACTATTTGTAGAGCATCTTCTTGTTTTAAGATGGCATTCTTTTCTTCTTTTGGATTAATTTTTTAAAAAAAATTAGCAAAGAACCTTGGATTGTGAAGTACTTCCTCTCGTTCTTGTTGAAGATGTAAAACCTGAGATCCGCAAAAACTTCTCTGTGTGCAGCGATGAGGGTCGAGTTGTCTATGGCTACGTAAAGCGAAAGGAACCCTGTACCATTGTCCCTCTTGTTCCCGTTAGGATACACCACAAGTGTCCTGTGTGTATAGATATATATTGTTTTAGTATAAAAGATTCGATGATACGAGTGAAGAAAGACCATTTTTCCAACGTACCAGTTGTATTCACCAACCGGAAAAGGACGAGACCGGTAGCTCTCTGTGTTCGTTGAATTAAGGAGAATGCTGAAAGATTCCATCTTCAAACTGTAAGAAGATGGAGCACGATTCCTCAGACCTTTCACTGTGCTTGAAGCTGCTGAGGCTCTATTATAATTACGTGATGACATCTCCTGATGGTTATCTCTGTAATGCGCTTCCTCCAGGTTTGGATTTGGTCCTGCTTTAGTCCGCTCTGGTTCTAGAAAATATTAACCAGATTATGTGTCAAAAAGTTTAAAATATATACATAGATGTATCTCTTCAAATATTAAGAATAAAGAAAAGATGGCATACGCTGCTGATTTGAGTTGAAGTCATCAGTCAATTGTTGTATGAAGGAACGTTCAGAGGAGGCAAATGTGAGGAAGAGACAAAGCAAGAGATAACCAACAAAGATGGTGTTTCTGTAGTGACTCGTCATGTGGTTATATATTTGAATGAAGTGAAGAGAACAGAGATTAATGAGACATATATAGGTGAGACTTGTATACCATAACTCTTTAAAGGCTCAAGATATTTATGAATTTATTTCTTTTTCTTCTGTAAACCTAACTGTTATTTTCATTGCCTCGAGGTTGACGCGAAAGTATTCTGTTGGCGCTATTCGGTTCTTAAGTTGAAATTGCAAAAAAAAAAAAACTTCAAAGAATTCGTTTTTTTTTGGGTAAACTTAACTGTTATTTTCATTGCCTCGATCGCGTTTGACATGAAAATACAAAGTTGGCACTATCGATCGGTGCATGACGGAGACTCCAAGGTCTTCCTTTCGATGCCACATGTCACATGTGCTTAATTACGTGCATGTATCACTCTGCATTTTCTTGGATTTCTATTCAGACTTGCATGATGTGAAGAAAGTGAAGTGTGATATATAAGTGATATATAAGCCAAATGCGCGTGACTTAGATTAATTAGAGTCTCATGTTTTTATGCATTGATCCGGTAAGTATTGGCGTAAGAAAACGTTTGGAACATGTGTTTTGGTGCACGTACACATGAGTCATGTTATAAATCTTAATCTAAAACCGAAAGGTACTCATGTGTAACCAACTAATTTTGAAATGGATCTCAAGATCTTGACATCAGTCAGTTTATTGAGCCAAACTACTGTTTTAAACAAAGTTTTGTTTACCACATAACAAATAATATAAAAACAAGGAAACACTGATCTTACTGTTTTTTTTTTTTCCCTTAGGAATCCAAGAAATTGGTTGACGAAACGGCTTCTAATTCGACCTGAAACATCAAAATATCGCTTACAACGAAGCCTCTTGAAGATGAAAGAGCGACATGAAGTCATGGTATCCCCATACTCGAGTCCATATCCATTATGCCAATTATATATCCACTGTTAAAAACATGATCATCAATCACATATTAGCCCTAAGTCATTATGTGTTTGCATGAGTATAACCTCCTCGAAATATGTTTGCTAACATCGTCTTTGATTTTTTTGGCATCTGCGTTGACTTTAGAATAGTACATGGATATTGGATCCTACAAAACAATATTTTTTGTTTGACCTGTACTTACTGAAATGCTTTCAATGAAAATAAAAGTGAAATTGATAATACATTTAGTTTGTAAAATTTGAAGAAATCATGTAGTTTTAGCAATTAATAAAAAGTTTTATGTTAAAATATGACATGAACCATTGGAGAGAAATCCAATGCTATTGCAAAATTTTTGCCATTTGCAATGAGATATTGCATAAACCATTGGAGATGCTCTTAGATTTTTTTTTGGTTTCAACTCGTGTACAAAAACACACTAAAAATGAAAAACAAAATCTGATCATTTGTAAAAGTAAAACTAATAATTTCCATTTTTATTATTTTATCTAACTACAAATTAATAAAAAATGAATTATCGGAAATTAAATAATTGGACTATTGGAAATTTTCTCTTTTTTCAACTCTTGTAAAAAGAATTCAAAAAATGTAAAACAAAACTAACTCTTTTAATTATTTTATCAAACTAAACAATTGGAAAATGGAACTATTGGAAATTTTACTTCTTAGTAAAACTTGATTATTTGCTTGACATTTCTTTTTCTATTTGCCATTTGCCTTTTTTTCACCCCACCAATTCCATTTTTTTGTAAAACTAATATAAATTAGTATGTTGTATTTTTTATATTCTTGGTATTACACTTGACAATATTTTTTTCTTTCTATTTGCCTAATATCCTTTTTTCAAAGTCATTCCCTTTTTAAACAATTATAATATGTAAAAATGTAAGATGTTCTCTTTTTATATTTATAAGTATGTAAATTACGTTTGATACGGAGTGCTTGAGATCTTTATGTGTATTATATTAATTATGTTTCACGAGTTTGGATTATCGAATTGTTCTAGATATAAAAGATGTTGACAAAGAAGTATGTAAATTGATAAATTAGAACTGGACTATTGTGATTTTTAATTTTGTTTTCAAATTTTGTAAGAAAATACTAAAAAATGAAACAAAAAATATGGTCATTTGTGAAAGTAAAACTAATTTTTTTTTTTTTAGTATTTTATCTGAAGAAATTATGTAATAAGACTATTGAAAACTGAAAACTTTTAAACTAACGATGACACATGTTACGATCCAATAAGTTATAAAAATTATATGTATCGCAATTTGTTATAACTCTTAGTGAAGGTCTCTATAGATGGAAAGAGAACATTTTGTTTGTGTTTATTTATTCCGGTTAATTTTTTTTTTTTTTTTTGGTCGAATATTTATTCCGGTTATAAAACAAAAGACCTTCGACTTCATATTACTTAGATCTTTGACATTATGCTGGCGAGATTTTCGTACTCTGATAATTCACTATAAGAATCAAAGGTTTTAGAGATATTAAATTAAACCATCCCTACTGAGGATATCAACAATAAAATTAGAAACAAATCTAAAAGTAAGAGAGAAGAAAGAGGGGATTACTGAATGGATATCAACAATAAAATTAAGAAAAACAAAATCTAAAAGTAAGAGATAGAAGAAGGAGGGTCAAATAAAAATTCATGAGAACCCACTCTAGCATTGTTGTTAGGTTTTACTTTATCAAAAAAAAAATGTTGTTAGGTTTTAATTGGTTCATATCTTTTCAAAAACTAAAATTTAATTGTAAATTCTAATTATATTAAAATATTTCATGGTTGTCATGGATGAAGATGATATCACACCAAAAACAAAAACTCTCATCGTGTCTCTCTCTCTCTCTCTCATTCAATCGTTGCTTCTCCTCACAAAAACAACGTTGTTCTTATTATTAAGTGGTTGATGATAAAGCAAACATGGAGCTGCAAATTCCTTGGTTAGATTAATCTAACTAGGGAAGTACTTGGTCGAAGAAATGGCCTCCATTTCGACTTGAACCCTTAACTCATCTCTCTCTAGGAAACCCCCCGAGGAAGATTTGAGATCAGAGAGTGAAATGAAATTAGGGAAACCCCAACCTTTAGATACATATCCCGGACTCGGATCAGCATCATACCACGTATCCACTGCCAACAAGACGTACGAAAGATTAAATAATTAATGATGAGCCGATGAATATGCATGGATATATCAATCATATACTTACGTTGCCTTTCAAGATTATTAGATGGGTTTCTGTTAAGAACTCTAAGCTTGGCTCGAGCATAAATCTTCTCATAGGGTTTGAGTTTCTCGCTCTCATCAATAAAAAGAAACATCGACAAGGATCTTCCCTCTCCCGTACCAATACCATTTGGATTCACTTGTATTTTCCTGATCATCAATATATCATATGGAGTACTTGTTACTAAACTTTACTCTTTTGTTTTTTGGTTAGAGACGCAAGAAAATTTTCGTTTAAAAATATAATGAGGACTCACCAACGTCTTCCTCCAATGGAGAACACATTTGAAGTGTATTCATCTTTGTGCAGCGTGGAAAATCTCCGAATCGTCCAAGTGAATCTTGGGTTATCAAAATTCTGAGCGAGAGTGAAAAGTTCTGACTTGTCATAGGGAATGGGAACAGTCACATCAACACCAAACTCGCAGTGATCTCCGTCGTAAAGGTAACCATTTCTCGAGTCTTTAAATGTATCAATAGGGAGGACCTGGGAGAATCCCCACATCGTTTTGAAGACATTGAATCGCCAAACAGTTGTATCTGATCAATAACATAACAAAGAATGATAGATCTTTGAGTATCTATAATGGGAGTCTTTTCATGAGTCTCACATCAATAGAAAATAAGAAAATAATAGAAAGAGGAAAAATATTTTAAGAAGAGACTAGCTCTCATTTCGTGAGAGACTCTAAAGACAGTTATCTCTTTTTAATTGGCTTAATTAAATTCTCTTTTAACTTCAAAATTAATTGTAAAATTAAACTATACCTTTACTATTAGTACGTTCCTAACTATAGAGCATATTTCTTGTTAAAATATGGCATTTTTTGTTTTCTTCTTTTGGATTAATTTTTAAAAAAAATTTAGCAAAAGAACCTTGGATTGTGAAGTACTTCCTCTCGTTTTTGTTGAAAATGTAAAACCTGAGATCTGCGTAAACGTCTCTGTGTGCAGCGATGAGGGTCGAGTTGTCTATGGCTACGTAAAGCGAAAGGAACCCTGTACCATTGTCCCTCTTGTTCCCGTTAGGGTACACAACAAGTGTCCTGTGTGTATTCATATTGTTTTAGTATATAAGATTCGATGATACGAGTGAAGAAAGATCATTTCTCCAACGTACCAGTTGTCTCTACCAACCGGAAAAGGACGAGTCTGGTAGCTCTCTGTGCTCGTCGAATTAAGGAGAATGCTGAAAGATTCCATCTTCAAAGTGTAAGAGGATGGAGCACGATTCCTCAGACCTTTCCCTGTGCTTGAAGCTGAGGCTCTATTATTATCACGTGATGACATCTCCTGATGGTTATCTCTAAAATGCGCTTCCTCTAGGTTTGGGTTTAGTCCTGCTCCAATCTGCTCTGGTTCTAGAAAATAATTAACGAGAGCATGTGTCAAATTAATTGTTCAAAAATACATAGATGGATGATGGATCTCTTAAAATACCAAGAACACAGAAAAGATGGCATACGCTGCAGATTTGAGTTGAAGTCATCAGTGAATTGTCGTATGAAGTAACGTTCAGAGGAGGCAGAGGCGATGAAGAGACAAAGCAAGAGATATACAACAGAGATAGTGTTTCTGTAGTGACTCGTCATCTTCTAAGGTGGTTATATATTTGAATGAAGTGATTGTGAAGAGAACAGACATAAGTGATACTTATATATAGGTGAGACTTAATTAATTATTTTTCTTTTCTATACCTTAACTGTTACTCCCTCCGTTCCAGAATATAAGATTTTTTAGATTTTTCACACAAATTAAGAAACATTTATTGTTAAACAATAAATGATTCATTTTTTAAATCAAATTACTTTTTAATAAATATTAACCAATAGAGTTTCAAGAATTCAATTATTTTAATTAATGGTTCTTGAAGTTTGTAAAAAGTATCTTAAAAATTCTAAAACATCTTATATTCTGAAACAAGAAAAAATTCTACAACATCTGGAACGGAGGGAGTATTTTCATTGCCTCGTAGTTGACGTGAAAATATAAAGTTGGCGCTATTCGGTTCTTAATTGGTAAGGTGGTTACATTTCTCATGGGAACATTGCAAAAAACAAAACAAAAATATTGAAAGAATTCGTTTTTGTTTTTTGTTTTTGTTTTGTAAACCTAACCGTTATTTTCATTGCCTGTTTGACATGAAAATACAAACCTCGATAGCTATCGGTGCATGACGGAGTCTCCAAGGGCTTCCTCTCGATGCCACATGTCACATGTGCTTTACGTGGATCACTCTGCAGTTTCTTGGATTTCTATTCAGACTTGAATTAATGAGGTGAAGAAAGTGAAGTGTGATAGAAGCCAAACGTGACTTAGATTAGTTAGAGTCTCACTCATGTCATGTGTTTTTATGCATTGATCCGGTAAGAATTGGCGTAAAAAGGCGTTTTGAACATGTGTTTTGGTGCACACATGAGTTGGATCAAACTAATGATTTCAAGATCTAAAAGCGAATTAGTTACTCATGTATAACTAACTAATTTTGAGATGAATCGATCTCAAGATCGTGAGATCAGTTATTGAGCCAAACTACGGTTTTGATCTTCATTTCATCGACTTCATGTTACTTGATCTTTGACTTCATGTTGTTGAGATTTTCTCCTCTGATAATCCACTATAAGAATCAAAGTTTATTTTTGGTTACAGACGAGACGAGACCAAACGATTAAGGGCTTTGACTTCGATGATCTTGATCTTTGACTTCATGACAAAACAGCGTAACAGCATTCGGGCTTCGTTGCTGCGTGAATGGGCCTTTAATGTAAGCCCACATCTTGTAAAAGGGTAAAAACATACAGAGCAGAGGGGGCATCAATCTCAAATTAAATAAACCCTTCTTCTTCCTCATTGAAGCCGCCCCAAAAAAAAAAAACCAATTTTTTTGTGGTTCCTTGAGATTACTTGTTTGATCGTATTTGCGTTTTGGGTTACTTTCTCAATCTCAACATCGATCCGATCATCAGTTCTGAATTTCACTCTGCGGCGAATTGTGTGATTTGGGAGAATTTTTACACTTAGATCCGTCGGAATCTGAGATGGCTGAGGAGAGGAAGAAGAGTGAGGGAACCGTAGAAGAAGTAGTTGCAGAGCACAGTTCAATGAAGAAGGAGAAGAAAAAGAAGAAGAAGAAGAAGAAGGAGAAAAACCGAGAAATTGAGGATAGTTTTGGTGGAGAGAAAGCTGAGCGTGAGATAGAGAAATTAGGCGACGACGCTACGAAGAAAAGGGTCAATTCAGAAGCTGAGGATGATGCTAAGAAATCGAAGAAGACAAACAAAGAGAAATGTGTTGATTCTGAGGCTCATGTGAACAAATCGAAGAAGATAAATGAAGAGAAAAAGGCCGATTCTGAAACTGAAGATGCTGTGAAGAAATCGAAGAAGACAAATGAAGAGAAAAGGACCAATTCTGAAACTGAGGATGTTCTGAAGCAATCGAAGATGAAGAAAAGCAAGAGAGAATCTGGTGGTGATGAGATAGGAAACAGTGAAAGCTCTAAAGTTTACGAGGGCACTGATGTTGCTAAGACGGAAACGGGAAAGAGAAGAAAGCGTGATGATGATGGTGATTTGGGAGCTGAAGAAAACACCGAGAGCTCCAACAAGGAGTTGAAGAGGAAAAGCAAGAAGAAGAAGCCAAGTGTTGAAGAAACCAGCTTGAGCTCTGCAAAGAAGGAGAAGAAACAAAGTGAAGATCCAGAGGTGGAAGGAAACAACAAGGACTCCGCGAAAGACGCAGAGATGAAACAAAGTGAGAATTCAGAGGTGGAAGAAAACGACTTGAATAAAAGCAAGGAGAGGGCACCAAGTGAAGATCCAGAGGCTGGAGAAAACAACAAGGCAGAGACGAAACAAACTGAAGATGCTAAGAAGAAAAGGAAGAAGAAGCAAAGTGAAGGTTTAGCGGCTGAAGATAACAACAATGATGGTTCGAACGTTGCAAAGAAGAAAGGGAAGAAGAAGCAAAGTGAGGATCCAGAGGTTGAAGAAAACAACAAGGACTCTACGGGAGAGGCAGAGACGAAACAAACTGAGAATTCCGAGGCTGAAGAAAACAGCTTGAACTCTACTAAAGACGCAGAGAAGAAAGGGAAGAAGAAGACGAAGAAGCAGAGCGAAGGTTCAGAGGTTGAAGACGACAACAGTGACGGTACGAAAGTTGCAAAGAAGAAAGGGAAGAAGAAGCAGAGTGAGGCTGAAGACAACAACAGTGGCGGTGGCACGAAAGATGCAAAGAAGAAACGGAAGAAGCAAAGTTCTAGTGAGAGTGATAAAGATGTGCCAACACCATCAAGCAAAAGCGCAAAAAAGGTGAAGTTTTCTGATCAAGTAGAAGTTTTTCCTGCCGAGGACAACGACAGTGATGAAGAAGAAGAAGAAGAAGAACCAGAAGTAGTTGAGCTGGTGAGAGGCAAGCGGTTTACAAAGGAAGAAGATGAGCTAATAAGGAAAGCTGTGTCAGAATACATTGATAACCATG
Organism: Noccaea bulbosa; assembly: GCA_900406535.1. Classification (NCBI taxonomy): domain Eukaryota; kingdom Viridiplantae; phylum Streptophyta; class Magnoliopsida; order Brassicales; family Brassicaceae; genus Noccaea; species Noccaea bulbosa. The sequence goes on from OVBJ01002315.1 coordinate 10,298, forward strand.
CTTTAGGAGAAGAAGGTTTGGACATGATTTTGGACTGCAAGTCACACCCTGAAGTCAAAGGCTGTTGGAAAGAAATCACAGCTGCTTTACCTTGGAGGGCATACAATGGTGTGTACAATCGTGCTCATACCATATTCGAAGCAGGATCATCCAAAGGGATATGGACTCAAGAGGATCTTGAGCTCGTCGTCGAGTACCAAAAGAAACACGGGAATGATTGGAGAGCGCTTGCGGATGCGATGGGCAAACACAGGAAGCATGTGAAAGACGCATGGAGGAGGATAAGACTGGCTTCGAGGAACAAAGGACATTGGTCGAGAGAAGAGTATCAGAATCTGTTTGATCTTGTGAACACTGACCTTAGAATGAAAGCGTTTCAGGAGAAGCACTCAAAACATGGGATGCTCCGAGATAACATCCCTTGGATGGCGATAAGCGACCAGCTTGGAACGAGGACACACGTTGATAGCTGCTTGAAATGGTACGATAAGTTGATGTCACCGATGGTGGCAGAGGGAATATGGGCTAACGTGGATGATTATAGGCTCTTGGACGAGCTTACGAGTCTGGATGCTGCTTGTATTGACGATGTGGATTGGGATACGCTTTTGGAGAATCGAGATGGTGAAACTTGTAGGAAGCGGTGGAACCAGATGGTGCATCATATTGGCTTACCGGGAACCAAAACATTTGCTGAACAAGTTGAGATTTTGTCTCAGAGGTATTGTCCTGAATTGGCTGAGGACAGAGAAGATTTTGACAACAGACCTTTTGATCCTGAAGATTAAGTCTATAAAGTTTTTTTTATTTTGTTGCTTTTATGTCCTACATACTTGTTTGATTTGATATTTTATGACGATAAGAGTTTTTGCATGTAGTAGAGTTTTGCCATAATGTAGCCAAAATCTGAGTTACAAACATGAATTTTGCTTGTGATGATGTGAGCATGCGAAAACTTAGCCAAGGCTCATATACTTTGTTTTGACTTGGATTCTGAAGTATACAAGAAAGGAGAGAAAGTAAGTATATGAGCCTGAAACTCGAGCAATGATGTGAGACTGAAGATGACCAACTGATTGCAGGGAACACTAAAGAACAAAAAGCAGCAAAACAGAGATGAGTAATTTTAGAGATATAGCCAATCAAATGTGTAGCTTTTTAGTCATCTTTTCCCAAAAGGGCTTAGAGATTACATGGTCAAATCAAACCAACGTCAATATGTAAACTAGAAACAAAAAGAAGCAAGAAGTCTTGAGACGCTTAACACCATTTCTAACAGACTTCGAACTAGCTTCAGGAGTAGTGGTTCTCAGCGAGCTTCGTATTGAACAACTGCAAGAGAATAAACAAAAGACCGTATAACTAGCGGGAAACAAGTTGACGACATGTATATTTTGTACAAGAAAAGGTAAACCGGAATGCAGTTGATACTACGGTACAAACACTCGATTTCAATTCGAAATACAAAAACAAGAGGAGGGTTTAAGCTAACCTCTACGGGTACGCTTCTTGTAGAGAATACGGTAACCACACTCTCTGCATTGTATCACATCCCCTGACTTGAGAGTGTTCTCTTGTCCACAATCTTCAAAACACCAAATATGATTCAGATAACAAATTAATCAAACAAAAAAAGCATGGATGATAATACTGATTCATGTCTCCTAACTAAACCGGATATGAAATTTCCTAAAGACAAGGATTCAGAGGCATATCTAATTCGTAAACTAGTGTTGTATGAGTTCGAAACGAAGTCACTTATGGCTTCTTTTCTTTTCTTAGCATTTAAATTCAAAAAGGCTACCATCTTTTACAAAAAGCATTCAGCTACTCAGTGAAACTTTAGAGAGGATGAAGATTTATAGTGGAGCTTACCTCCACAGACGTAGGTAACAGGCTCGGGCGGTGCATCCATGATTATTGGAATCGGAATCGAAATCTATTTTATTTCAACAAAGAAAACAGAATTGAATCAGGTTTTTCTTAAGCGACCACAAAATCTAGACAAAACTTCTCAGTTGTGATTCTTACCTACCAAAATTAGGGCTTTTGAAAGATGATTTCAAAGGAATGCTGTTGAGGAGGGAGACGAGGAAAGAGCAAAGAGGTCTATGATGGCGTCTGGTTTGACCATTACTCTTTCGTTTAATTATGGGCTTTATTAATAAGCCCATAACATTTGGGCCTCCAAATAAGTTTTTGAACGCCGGTCAATAGTTTTACGTACATGGACGAGTTTCTTGGTACTTTCCACAACTTAAAAAACATACACGAAAATGTTTTGCATTAAGATTTTTGGTATAATGAGCAAAACATTCAAGATAATAATGTCTACGATGGTCCAAAGTACATGCAAATGGGAGGATTGATTCTTAAAATTGAAAGAATCGCAGACGGAATCGTCCAGATTCCATCGCCACAGATCAGTCCTGAAGCCACTGCACTCGAGTAATCATCTGCATCTTTCTTGTTCATCCGTTCCCATACAAACAAAATCACGGATCCAACAAACATGTCGACGGCGAAGTAAGCTCCAATGTAGAACGGAGCAGCCATAGCCATAGGAAGTGGTATAAACTTAGAGATCTTCACCGGTGCAACGTCTCTGACAAGATTCACAATCAGAGCAGCCACAAAGAATCCGCAACAGAGAGCCAAACAATGCTTAGGAAGTTTCGCAAACCCTTCGATCCCGAGAATAGCCATTTCGCGGTAGATAGCAGCGAAAGGCGCTTTGTAAAGACCCTCAGGATCTCCAACGTCGAAAGCAGTCCAAAACATCCAAAACGTGAGAGGAGCGATGACGCAACCCATCGCTGTGCCTAGAAGCTGAGTCACAAACATGGATTTTGCAGACGATAACGTGAGGTAACCTGTTTTGAAGTCTTGCATGAGATCTGCTGCGGTTGATACGATTGCCATCATAAGACCACAAGCTGCTAAACCGGCGATGACTCCTCCACCGTTGTTTCCTACAATGGAAGCGATTGTGAAAAGACCAATCTTTCCGTATGTTGAAGGCAGGCTCATATCCGTGAGCCCTGCTCCGTAGGAGTTGCAGAAGGCGAGAGCCGGTGCGATCAAGTATGAACAGAGGACAAAGTACCATTTCAATGGTGGGAATATCAATGGGACTGTTGCGGTTGAAATGGCTGCAAGACACACATAACCAGAAACCGCAAAGCCGAGTGGTATACGGTCTTTGAGAAATACTTCATCTCTCTTCAGTGATTCTGAGGTCTCGCTCTCATCTGTATCAAGAAACTCTTAAGAACATGTTTGAGACAGACTTTTACTTGAAAATGCTATCTTTTGGTCACCTGAAATGTCGGTGAAGACAGGTAGGTGTTGTTTGGTGGAGCTTTTGTTGCAGAGTTCCGTCAAAGTGACAACGATGATCTTGACGAGGTTGTAGAGACCATCACCAAGGATGAAAGCAATGGCGATAAAGACCTAAGTTACCACAAGGAGAGTATCTGTGTTACCACAAGAACTTTCATGATATTCTTCCAAATTTGATCTGCTTATTGTACCTTATATCCGTAGAGACCTTTAAAATCGTTGGCGCCAAGGTCAGATGGATACCAATCTCCAGCATGATGTGATATAAATGGCCAGAGAAAACCCCAAGAAATGATAGCACCGAGAAGAACGGAGCAGTTTACTAAATGGGGACATATCAGACCACATCCAATAAAAGTAGGACTGAAATCAAAGTAAAACCTGTGGAAGAAGAAACGTTACCAAATTTCAATATCCACATGACAAACCATTCTCGTTTAACTAAACTGGTTTATTAGAGAAACTATGAGTACTTACGTGTTCTTGAATAGAGTTAAACCAAGTGTGGGAAAGTGATCAAACCCACAGGCATCTCCAATACCACTAAAGAACCACTTGAAGCAACTCCAAACTAAGCTTAGGCTCAGGTACTTCCCAAGACATTTAACTTGGTTTCTGAAGTGAACAAGACCGTATGAAGAATATCACGAAGCTATTTTGGTTTGCAAGAAGTGATACTGAAGAATGATGAATCTCTGACTAATTACCCTGCAAGTTCGGCTCCAGAGTTGTCGTGGAAACTGTTAATCAGCATCGCTGTAGCGGTTCCACTGGGATACGTTAGCTTGTAGTCCAAAATCATCACCTGAGATACACTTTTCAATAAAGATCAAGAGACCATACACTGATGATTAACTGTTCTCTTAGACAGTTTATGATTACAATTATCATCATCACAGTAGTGAGACGTATGCTAGCTACCTTTCGAAGTGGAACGAGACTGAAGAGACCGAGGAAGCTGACTACAAATAAGAATCCAATCATCCACCACAATCCAGGATTTATAACATCTTCTGGATGGTTTCCAGGATAATCAACACCAATGAGCTTGTATGTCTTCTCATCCATTGCAATCAAATACGAACCAAATCCTCCTGACACATCAATAAATCAAGAGGACCAAAAGCAATAGCAAAGACCAATCCAATCAGAAGAAGCTAGCTCTACACAACAAGACTGGCATTTCAAAGGAACATATAAGCTAAAATTCAGCATTTTTAACGAAATTAAGCATTTCTTGAACAAAAACATATCCTCAAGCAGTTGGTGTGCAAAAATCGATATCAATTTCATTTTTACCACTATAAGCGAGGCCGTAGCAAGCAACAACGCAAGTCTGTATAACAGTGTTCTCTTGCTTAGTAAAAGGTTTAACACTAAACCCTAAATTCGACAACAAAGCAGTCCACGACTTGACGAAGAAGAATCCGGAAAGACCAGCAGCTACATTCAGCGAAGGAATGATTCCGATAGTCAGACTGAGCTTATGGGTAATGATACAGAACAAGATCCCCAACAAGGCGCTAACGATTAAGCCTCGGATTGTGATCTGATCCTTCCACTCGGGGACATCTTCATCGTCGTGGTGATCGAGATTCGTCGCAAAATTTGCCGGTAACAATGTCTCTGAGATCTCCGTTGACTTAGGAGGAATCTCCGTCTCCATAACTAGGATAATCTACTTCCTTCCTTCTCGATACTTGGGAAGCTCAAGCTGAAAAATTTCCGGCAGATCTCACCGGAAATTTGCTAAAATCTTCGGTCAGATTTTCCGGTAGATAAATTAATCGAAGAAGACGGAAGCGGAAGAACAACATCGTGAAGGAAAATGGTATACAGTTGACCGAATTGCCGTTATTAAACTGGAAGAAAATGCCACGTGTCCTGATGCGAATGTGACTTGTCGTTTCAGTTTCCCGCCTTATCATTGGACAAAGAAACTACATAATTATATACAGTTTAAAATCTTTCTCCCGTTATTCAATTGACAATTTAATAGAAAAAGACAGTTATTACTATTATTAATTGTCATTCAAACAATAAAATATTGTATTAAGTAATAATATTAGTTTAATCAAGGATGAAAAGACATGTAGCCGTTTGAGATTTTTCCTAATACTCTCTTACTTATTCAAAATTTCATGACCGTTGTTGGTCATCTCTTTCTCTTCTCTCTCAATGATCCTTGTCTGAAACACTTTCCTCCTCGTTATTGATTTTACTCTGATTCTCAGTCAAAAACCGACAACTCTGCTCCACAAGATACAAGACGAGTAAACTCTCATAAGGAGAAGATTAAGGTGCCTTGTGCTAACATTATTGATGCTTGCTTATATAAAATTTCTCGACAATCACTGAAACTTAACTCTTTGTTTTCACTTTTAAGGTCTGTATCCGTAAGCAAGTTAAAACCTTTCATTACAACTGCTGAAGTGATGAAGAGGTTCCGTAATAAGCACCGGAGGCTTGTCGTTTCCTCAAGCCTCTCTTCCACAGGTAATAAACAAACTATTACTATTGATTGTTCCTTTTCCTTTACTCTTTCCTTGGAATTTGTGACATCACAAAGAGCTCATATGACGATGGCTATTAGATAGTAAAGGAAGATTTTGCAGCAGAAGAATTACTAGTATTGAGATTCACCGTCTCTAGGATATGTATGTGGTTCTGCCAAATTTATGTGCTGTATTTACTAAATATATAGTTTAATGTTAAAGATCATCATAGCTCTGAAATCCTGAGTTAATCGTGGCTTTTGTTTATTGTCAGGTTTTACACCTGGTACGGTGCCGACAATTGAGAAGGAGATTTTATATGTTGTATCAATTTCGCCACAGAAGAAAACATGGTGAGAGAAATTCTTCACTTTTTATCTTTTACCCCTTCAATTAACAAAGGCTTTTTTCCTTTTCACTTATTTGATAGGTTTTAAGACTTCGGGTTACTATCCAACAAATTTGACCTGATTATACGTCTGATCTAACATTTGCTATACCAATTCCATTTTTGTAGGTGAATAATCATATTGCCAGAATGTCCACCTTTTCTCATTTGCCATTATTTGATTGAGGTTAGTTTTGACTCTATATAGGTTAGGTATCATATAGATCTATATAGATATCCAATAGTCTAATCTTGTTTTCTCATTGCCATAATTAACTAATGAAACTTGATTGTTTTGCATAGTTGTGAAAACATCTCGAACATGGAATCCGGTCAGTTTTTGACTGTCTGTAAGTGGGGTCATGAACATTTTGTTTTCACAAAGTAATGTGTAAAACATTTTAGTTTCCAGTTAATTTTGCATATAAAATCTTCTTATCTTCCCATCTAACCACAACCCAAACTTTTTGGAGTAAAATTTTAGGTTGCCGTAGATGTGTATTTTAGAAGAAGAATTTAGATTGTCAGATTAATTAATGGAACTGACTGATTTGCATAGTTGTGAAAATGACTCGAACATAGATCCAATCAGTTTCTAACTGTTCGTAAGTGGGGCTACTGGACGTTTTGTTTTTCACTTCATAATGCAACCGGTTCCTAATTAATTTGGTAAATAAAATCTCTTTGTCTTCCCGCCTAACCACAATCCAAAATTTCTTAGACTAAAACTTTAGATTGTTTTAGATATGTTTTTAGAAGTTTTTAGATTGCAAGATTAGTTAATGAATTTGACTGCTTTGCATAGTTGTGAAAATGATTCGAACATAGATCCAATCAGTTTCTTAACTGTTCGTAAGTGGGACTACTGAACGTTTTGTTTTTCACTTCATAATGCAAAGCGGTTGGTTCCTAATTAATTTGGCAAATAAAATCTTTTTGTCTTCTCACCTGACCACAACCCAAAATCTTTTAGACTAAAACTTTAGTTCTTTAGTTTGTTTTAGATATGTATTTTAGAAGATTTTAGATTGCGAGATTAATTAATGAACTTAATTGCTTTGCATAGTTGTGAAAACGATTCGAACATGGATCCAATCAGTTTCTAACTGATCGTAAGTGGGGCTATTGAACGTTTTGTTTTTCACTTCATAATGTAAAGTGGTTGGTTCCTAATTAATTTGGCATATAAAATATTTGTCTTTCCGCCTAACCACAACCAAAAACGTTTTAAACTGAAACTTTAGATTGTGAGATTAATTAATGAATTTAATTGCTTTGCATAGTTGTGAAAATGATTTGAACATGGATCCAATCAGTTTCTATCAGTTTATAACTGTTCGTAAGTGGGGCTACTGAACATTTTGTTTTTCACTTCATAGTGAATTATCATAATTAATTTGGCATTAGATGTATAGAGCTCAAGTATAATTAGGGAAATAAATTTTTAAATCCTTGTAGGATATATAGAGCTAAGTTTTAGGATCTGTACAAAAATTTAAGTCCTAATTAATTTGGCATTCCCAAATCTACTATGTAAATATGTTCTTTTAGACTAAAACTTTAGTTCTTTAGTTTGTTTTAGATATGTATTTTAGAAGATTTTAGATTGCGAGATTAATTAATGAACCTTTGCATAGTTGTGAAAACGATTCGAACATGGATCCAATCAGTTTCTAACTGTTCGTAAGTGGGGCTATTGAACGTTTTGTTTTTCACTTCATAATGTAAAGTGGTTGGTTCCTAATTAATTTGGCATATAAAATATTTGTCTTCCCGCCTAACCACAACCAAAAACGTTTTAAACTGAAACTTTAGATTGTGAGATTAATTAATGAATTTAATTGCTTTGCATAGTTGTGAAAATGATTTGAACATGGATCCAATCAGTTTCTATCAGTTTATAACTGTTCGTAAGTGGGGCTACTGAACATTTTGTTTTTCACTTCATAGTGAATTATCATAATTAATTTGGCATTAGATGTATAGAGCTCAAGTATAATTAGGGAAATAAATTTTTAAATCCTTGTAGGATATATAGAGCTAAGTTTTAGGATCTGTACAAAAATTTAAGTCCTAATTAATTTGGCATTCCCAAATCTACTATGTAAATATGTTCTTTAGTATGTAAAATGTACTCCAACGTTTTATGTTTATAGATGTAATTTCTTCTTGAATAATAAAAGTTGTAAGTTGTAACTTAAAAAAAAAAACCTCTATTAGGAAAAGAAAAAGTGAAATCTGTTGTAAGAAATGAGAGAATGAGATTATCTTATTCCATGAGTGATTAG
>OVBJ01002316.1:0-18799 GCA_900406535.1 Noccaea bulbosa
TTAGTTTGGGTTGGCCTTTGGGCGGACCATTCGTGTTGGTCAAGTTGCTTAGAGCGACAATTTTTCAGGTGAGAGTCTTGCGAGACTGTGGCGGTACAGAGGATAAAATTTTTTTGAGGCATGAGATAAAGTTAGAGCCGAAGTTTAGAAAGTGGTTCGACAAGAAGGTCATAGAGTGAGCTTCTCATCTTTGTGGTACTGTATGAGTCAGTTGGGTACTTTGTTGAGCAGCGTATGTATGTTCGTTCGTTGTACGAAATACATTGTTGGAGATTTATAAGATGGAGTTTTCCTTATAAATCTAAGTTTCGGTTGTTACAGATTGCGTTGGCCTTCTATGGTCATGTGTTGGAGATATTCCGGGTTAGGGAATATTGTGTGCTCCGAGTTTTGTTGAGAAAAACCGATGTGTAGTTTGCATATGTTATGCATGTTGTTAATCTCTGATCGGCTGTGCATGTTCTTATTTGATGGTTGTGCAGTCAGTCTAGAGACTAAAACATCAATGTCGTAACATGCGTAAACAAATGCTCTGGTTGGTTTGAGTTGAGTGTGTGACCAGTTAGGTCGTGAGACAGTTATAGTCGGATATGTTATAGTCGTTTCGGATTTGTTACTCTTATGTTTAGGAGATTATCTTCTCCTGCAGACCTATCTGAGTGTAATGTCTCAGTATGGGTGGTAGCGGACTTACCTGCGGGTATGGGGCTACGAGTGGCAGACTTATTTGGACGTCGTGGCTCCAATATAAGTGGTTTGAGTTTTGAGATATGAGTAATGAATATCTGGAAACGCATATATAACATAAGATTATATGTGAGTCTCTGAGATCAGTTGATGATCTGTTCTGTTTCGGCCTGTTTGGGCCGGGTTTAACGTCTTGGATAGACGTGTTGTGTTAGGATTCGAGGTTGAATCCGGTTTAGTGATGATCTCTTGTTGTGGGCCAGTTGAGGGCCGGTTTGTCGTCTTTGGTAGACATGTTGTTGCGTCGGGATTCGAGGACGAATCCGGTTTAGTGGGGGAGAATTGTAACATCCGTAAACCAAAGAATTGAAATTTTAGTGTGATGTCGAGCGACACCAAGGACTGGTATCGGTCGACACCGGTCAGATGAATTGATTTTGGTTTGATTTAATTCGTTCGGTTTAATGCTGTTTAAGGTGGAAACCCTTATTATCAAGTATTTAAGGGCTGTGGCCGCTTTTGTGCCTCCTTTTTGGGAGAAACAGAGAGAATAGAGAGGAGAATGAGATTTCTGAGTTTTTGGAGTTTTGAGATCGGAGTTACTGTTCATCGCCGGTTTACTGTTCATCACGATACTGTTCACGGCGATACTGTTCATCGCAAAACTGTTCACGGCGACACTGTTCATCGCGATACTGTTCACAGTGTTACTGTTCATCATTTTCTCTTTTTTCTCCTTTTTCAATCCGAATCGAGGTGAGTGCGTGACTGTGGGTCCGTAAATCTAGATGGGAAATTGTAAGGTTGTTAGATTTGAGAATTTCGGGGTTGTTCTTGAAGTTTATGTGTTGATTTCGTGTTATATGTTTGTTGAATCGTGTTGTGGTGGTTTGGTGAAGTTTTTCTGTGTTTCTGTGCGAATTGCAGCTTTCGGATTCGACCAGACGACCTTGTGTCGATCGACGCAAAGTTTGTGTCGGTCGACGCAACCGGTCCAATCTGGTTTAATCCGATTTTGATTGATTTGTTGGTTTAAATCAATTGAAAATTGGTTATTCGGTTTAATATGGTTTAAATCGATTTTAATTGGTTATTTTCGGTTAAAATGATTTAATTAAATTATATGGTTAATTTTATTGGTTTAATTAATTATTTTCGGAATTCATAATTAATTATTATTATTATTTAATTTGGAGAATTATTTAATAATTATTTTGAGATGTTTTGTTTATGGGAAAATATTAAATAATTGTGGTAATTATTTAATAATGGTGAATATCATTTTAAGTGTCATTAATTATGTAAAGGGTGGTTAAATAATTAATTGATGGAAAATATTGTGAAAGTTGTCTTAAAATAATTGTGAAAATTTATTTTAAGTGGTTTATGATAATCGTGGTAATTATCCAAGTGGTGTAAAATAATTGTGGGAAATTATTTTAAGTGGTTGATTTTAGGTGTGATAATTATGTGAGTGTTGGGAATTATTTAATTATGAGATTTACCTAATAATTATGAGAAGGAATTTTAACAATTATGGGAATTATTAATATGGTTTAATATTGTAAGAAATTATCTAATAATTGTGAAAATTATTTAAATTGGTCTAGAAATTGCGTAAATGGCCTGTAGACAGGATGATCGTCTCACTGAGTATTTATGATAATACTCACGCATCTCTTATAACCATGTGATGTAGGTAAAGGAAAAGTGTATTCGCGGAATCGAGCCCGGAGGAGAGGATGATAGGATTTTATTGTTTTATCGAATTGTTTAAGTTGATAGATTTATTTATTGGGTTATTTGCTTCCGCTGAATATTGTTGATTTGATTATTTATTTAATTTATTTTAAGACAATTGGGTTATTTACTTCCGCTAGAATTGTTTAAGAAAAAAAAAAAAAAAAAAAAAAACTTGGTTGTTTCAGTTGTTAGCTTCAGGCAATGAATTTAGGATTTGGATGCTGTATTCATGAAATTCTATCTTCTTATCTATCTCAAAGGAAGAATTAACCATGTGCTAATTCTGAATTTTTTTTTTTTTTGGTAGACATTCTGAATTTATCATATTATTATTTTTTCTCAGCTTTAGCTTTGTTTTGTCTTACTGTAATTTTGGATTCAACTCTTTATATTGGACCTTTTTCTTCTTTGTGAATTGTAAACTAAGATTTATAAAATCCGTTGGTGCAAATGCACTTTTTGCTAAACTAAATAATTATGTTTAAACCCATACGACTTTTTATATATTTTCTGACCAAAAGAGATCGTAAAAATAAAATCCACACCCTAAAGTCTAAACAAACCTAATTAATATGGACCTAACAAAAAGAAAGGTGTGGATCATATCATATGATTCCCTTGCTATTTTTGAACCGCATGCATCTTTAAAAATTTATAATATTCAAAACTTAACAAACGGACCACACTTCCATCATTTATGATGAATGCTGACTTGAAGATAATCTTTACCCCCACCACCCAAAATTGAGCACTATGTCTCATAAGTTTCTTATCTCTCCATCGAAATATTTCTTCTCTTCTACATACAGATGTCAATGAAGAGTATCTCATTTCTTGCAAGTCTGTCTCTCTTGGCTTTAACATTTCAATTCGCCATTTCTGCTGATCCAAGCCAACTTCAAGACTTCTGCGTCGCGGTAAACTCCCCAGTAAATGGTGGTATGTACATGATGATTTACTAATCGTTTTTACGCTCATCTTTCATTAATCTCTCATTTCTTATACTCTCTTTTATTTGGTTGATTATATGTTCAGTGTATGTGAACGGAAAGTTCTGCAAAGATCCAGCGCTTGCCACAGCGAATGACTTTTATTTCACAGAGCTTAATCAGAGAAAACCCACAAATAATACGGCTGGATCATTTATCACATTTGGCAATGTTGATAACGTTCCAGGGTTAAACACCCTCGGACTATCCTTTGCCCGTGCAGACTTTGCAGTGAACGGGCTTGTACCATTTGACTACCATTCACGTGCCAGCGAGATCTTGTTTGTCGCTGAAGGTACACTTGTGGCCGGTTTTGTCGCGTCGGACCAACGTTTCTTCACCAAAACGCTAAACGTGGGAGACGTTTTTGTGTTTCCACAGGGACTCATCCATTTCGCGGCCAACGTAGGACAAGTCCCAGCAGTTGCATTCGCTGCTCTGAACAGTCAAAACCCTGGTACTACCTTTATTCCTAACACCGTGTTTGGGTCTAACCCGCCTATAACTCCGGCTCTCCTTGCAAAGGCGTTTCAGTTGAACATCACGACGATCATGGACCTACAGGCCAAATTCTGATCATAAAGCAAAAGTTATTAAGCTTATAATGTATTATCCATATCCCACTTATCAAATAATACAATGCATTATCAACCCCGTTAATAAAATACACAATACCGTAATTATCATGATGTTGGTTGTTCTCAATCAATTAATATTTTGGTCCTCATAGAAGATTGTAAACGTTGGTGTGTGAAGAAAAACAACAACGGTGATCATTACAGCTATAGAACCCAAAAGAAAGGAGTTCCCTCCAGTTGATCCTTTGTCTCACGAAACTCCTAATTCCTTCATGGAAACCACTATAAAGTAGCCTTAAAAGGCCTTTTCATCTTCACCACCTACAAATGAAATCCCCCAACTGCAAATCAAAAATGTTCTATGAGCCATGAATACTCCATTACGGGAATAAATCCGGTCAGATTCCCTATTAATGATTTTAAGTTTTTAGTCTACGATTCAAACTCCACAACCCTATATTTTGCAATAGATCTTTTTTGTTTTTTCACAGAATTTTAGATTTTATTTCCACCATAGGGAACCAAACAATATAAAGTTTGATATCGAAAACATTATGAAAGAAAAAAACAGCCAAGCAGAGTGGCTAAGCAAAAACAGGGCTAAAATCAGCTTGTATATATAAGGGCTAAAACAGCCTATGCGGGCTAAGATTAAGTGAGACCAAAACACGGAGAAAAGTCGGGTGTTGATTGCAGGAATAGTAAATAAATCGGTAAAACCTCTAAAAAATAACAGACCGGCCGTCAGACAAAGATGGGGCCCACGGGCCGAGAAAGAATATCGGTGACTCACTCGGATGGATGGTCGGGGCGTTATACCCACAGATAAAAAAACCAAACAAACCAAAAGGCTCCTTGTCAAAAACTGAGATTCGATCATTAAACTGGAATAAGATCCTTTTCTTTTTCTTTCTAAAAAAAACTTGTCATCCATCTCGACTCTCCGCAGGCAACATATGAAGACAACATATTCTTTGTAACCACACTCTTGGCGATCATAGCAGCTCCTTGATTGCACTTTTGGTCTTCAAATAATATGTCCCAGCCTTGCTGATATGCTGTCAAACGTATTAAATTTTGCAATAGATCAATAAACCTGATAATCCAAATTTTTTAAACAATTTAATATTTTCTTAAACATTTGTATATAAAACACATGAAATTAAAATTTCATATACATAAATTATATAAAAATGGCAAAAAAAATAATTCGGTTCACAAAATACACAAAAATAAATTGTCATGATTTTAAGAACACGCAAAAATAACAAAACCAGAAGATTAGACGCAAAACTTAATGTACTCTTTTATATAAGGACTAATTCGCAATTTGATTTTGTAATTATTTCTTTAAACAGTAACTCATATGCTTAATATATTAAAAAAGAAGACAAATATAAAAAAAAACTTTATGTTTTATGTTATGTAGTATTAACAAAAATGTCATGCTGATGTGTCATCACTAGGTTCATTTTGAGGTCAAATTTTAATTAAGACAAAGATTACTAGACTAATTACATTTTATGCCACTAAAATTAATTTGGTTAGAGAATATGTTATATCAATATTAATACATAATTCATCATTTAATTATGAAGAGATTATTATTCTTTCCATGTTTTAAAAATATATCATATTAATTACCTTTCTTAAATACTATATTTTCTTCTCTCATTTTTTGGTTGAACTAAATATTGTAAAAACAATAATTTATTATATCATCTATATATTAGTAAAAAAATAGATTTTTTCTACTACAAGTTGTAATTTTAATTTTCAAAATTGAATATCAATTTATCAAATGATAAAATATGAGTTTTTCAAAGCCCACATTAGAAATAAAAATGTATGAGTTATTCAATAGACTATTATAAAAATAAAATGATAAAAAATTATAAGAGTAAGAATGTTGATTTAATAAGCATTCAACTTTATAATTTTTTGGTTTAATATGAATTCTTTTTAGTGGAAACATATATCTATAATATTAAAATTATTTTGATGTGAATAAGTTGAAAATATTTATATCAAAATATTTAAATATTTGAAATAGTATAACTTAAATAAAAATTTAGAATATTATAATTTTTATCGAAAGGTAAATATTATTAATACAAAATTTTAAATCATTATAATATTAAAATATTATATTATAATTGATTCAGATTTCTAAACATTTCAAAAAAAAATTGAACAAACATTTAAAATTCAATAACTATAAAATATTATAAATATCTTGAAAGTCTCAAGTTGGAAATGAAGAAATATGGTGGTTTATAAACCTATTATAAAAGAACCACAATAATAAGAAATTAGAAAAGTATGAATATTGATTTAATAAACAATCCCAAATTATAAATAATTTGATTTAATATAGATTTTAATTGTACATTTATCACATAAAACTTATTAAATTAGATTTATTTTAAATAATTTAATTATTTATTTAAATATATAACCCATAAATTTTTCACTCCACGCAGAGCGCGGGTCCAACCCTAGTGTAATATATTGCTCAAGAGTCAAGACCTTTTCCTTTTAGTTCCACTTTCTGTCTTCCCAAAACTCTCTTTCCTTTTCTATCTCCAACTTGTGAGCTTTGTCTATGGATCCAATTGTCACTTATGTATTTGTCCTTGCATATATATCAAACAAACAGATTATGACAGATGAAAAAACGAGAAGTGTAGTATATGTGGGACAATTGGATCATCCAAAACAAGTGGTGCATAATGAAACAAACAACCGTTGAAAGGTGAATATATAAAAGGGAAAGAAAGAAAAAAACATTTACTCTCTTCTACAAACAGATGCCAATGAAGAGTATCTCATTTCTTGCAAGTCTGTCTCTCTTGGCTTTAACATTTCAATTCGCCATTGCTGCTGATCCAGGCCAACTTCAAGACTTCTGCGTTGCCGTAAACTCCCCAGTAAATGGTGGTTCGTAGGTATGTACATGATGATTTACTAATCATTTTTACGCGCATCTTTCATTGATCTCTCATTTCTTTATTTGGTTATTTCATATTTGGTTCAGTGTATGTGAACGGAAAGTTTGCAAAGACCCAGCGCTTGCCACAGCGAATGACTTCTATTTCACAGGGTTTAACCAGCGTAAAGCCACAAATAATACGCTTGGATCATTTATGACATTTGGCAATGTTGATAACGTTCCAGGGTTAAACACCCTAGGACTATCCTTTGCCCGTGCAGACTTTGCAGTGAACGGGCTGGTCCCACCTCACTACCATACACGTGCCAGCGAGGTCTTGCTTGCCGCAGAAGGAACACTTGTGGTAGGTTTTGTCGCGTCCGACCAACGCCTCTTCATGAAAACGCTAAATGCGGGAGATGTATTTGTGTTTCCAGAGGTACTCATCCATTTCGCAGCCAACGCAGGACATGTCCCAGCAGTTGCATTCGCTGCTTTGGGCAGTCAAAACCCTGGTACTACCTTTGTTGCTGAGACCGTGTTTGGGTCTAACCCACCAATAGCCCCCGCTCTCCTTGCAAAGGCATTTCAGCTGAACATCACTACGATCATGGAGCTACAGGCCAAATTCTGATCATAAAGCAAAAATTAATAAGCTTATAATTATGTTGTTTTCTTTACCTTGGTAATGAATAAGGATCAATGTATTATCCATATTCCTCTTATTAAATAATAGTGTTTTTTTTTTTTTTTTTTTTAATTGAATGTAAAATTAATTCAAACCCAAAAACGTGTTGCAATTTACTTTTGAAAGAAATAGATAATAAATTTTTCAAAATAGCATAAGATTCTAGCCTCTTGCTTCAAACCAGATTTGGAGTGCGTCTTGATACTTCACATCTCCCGTCAGCTTTATCTAGGAGATGCTTTTCCGAACAGGGTTGTCGAGGTTCTGAATTAGCTGGTTAGGAGATAATGGTTTTTCTCCAATCCCGTTAATCAAATATACGATACCGTAACATGATGTTGGCCGTTGTGTCAACAAATATCTCTCCCAAGTGTCAACAAAATAAAAAGAAAGCAACTACGATCACATTATATCGGCAAATGAATATTTTCTCGTGATACGCATTTCGTAATATTTTTTAGTTACTTTGTCAAACCCGTGAAGCTTTCCAAAGTATTATCTAAAATGTTTTACATTTGCAGCTTTTTAAGTCACTAATTTGCCAATCAACCAAACAAAATTTATTATTCACACACGTTACAATGAATTCCACCACTTCTTTTTCACATATTTTCTTTTCTTTTTACAGATTCCATGATTTAAACCGATTAATTATTTTCCATCCAAGTGATGTTTTTCATCATTTTCAGCTAAGTCCCACACTCGTAATTCCAAAAATATTATAAAGCTGAAGCTAGCTTTACCGTGGAGAAAAGCGTGTGAGTAACTTTGCGAAAGGTATTTTTGGAAATCAGAAATCTGGGCAGTAAAGTGTTCTGAGAAAATGAAAATTTTCCTCTGGAAAATAATGAGAGGAGCTCTACCTGTGGGAGAGCTATTGCTGTCAAGAGGACTGGTTTCGCAATCAGTTTGTACAAGATGCGGTGATGTAGAAACGATTTCCCACCTCTTCTTTAAGTGCTCGTTTGCACAACAAGTCTGGAATGTTGCTCCGTTGAAGGACCCCTTTATTCCCTGGACTTTAAAACAGCGTTGATTGAATCCAAAAGAATGATTTGTCTTCCACCTACAGGGGTGGGAGTTGGACCAATTTTCCCCTGGATCTGCTGGTCTATCTGGAATTCAAGAAATATCGTCATCTTCGATCACCGTACCATCTCGGTGGAAAACACCATCGTAAAGGCGAGAAAATGAAGCTAAAGAGTGGCAAATGGCTCAAGAATTACCCTCGCCTGCAAAAGAAAAACAGTCATTAGTCGTAATCCCAAAAGTAACCGCTGATTCCATAATCTGTTTTACAGACGCAGCGTGGCGAGCGGATATCAAAGCGACCGGACTCGGCTGGGTCTTCAAGAATCAAGCGGATGTAATCGTTGCAAAAAGACATGTCGGATCTGCCCTTATAGCAGAAGGAATGGCAGTTCTTGAAGCGCTGAAGTATGCAAAAGATTTCAATTGCCTCTGATTCGTCTCAATTAATCCACGCCATAAACTCAGATCCCCTAGTGAAAGAAATCTATGGTATCATCCAAGATATTCTCACCCTCTCAAAAAGCTTTATCCAAATTTCTTTTGTTCGAGATCGGTAAATGTTTATGCCGATGCTCTTGCTAAATCGTCTCTTCATTACCTATCTGTTGAGTTAGAACTCGGTTAATGAATGAAAAGTAGTTTTCGACCAAAAAAAAAAAAAAAAAAAAAAGGAATCATAGTTTTATGTGCATGGTTATTTTTAGTTTGAAATCGCAACTATAGGGTTTTTGATAAATAAGAAAAACCATAGAGTTTACACATTAGATCATCAATTACTGCGATTAGTTTACATATGCACCTACACCGTTTTCTTGTTTTAATTTTCTTATTCGCTGAATCAATCATGGACGAACTTTCCACCCTCCTAAAAACCTGGTGGGGTAGATGAAGCCACACTAAAAGTTAAATGCCATATTCTGTAAGAATATTGATTTATGTCCACACCTTTGTTTCCCCACAAATTTATATCCATACATACATTTTGTTACATATTTATTACATATATCGAGTTAAAAACTCATTCACCTGCGCACGTTTACTTTCATCATTTAACACTGCAAACTATCAAATTAGATGTCTCATTTTTCCCAAGGAGAAATTATAAATATTGTTTATATAAAGTTTAGAGAGCCTAAGCTAAGTGGAGATTATATTAATTTTCTAAAGCCTAAGCTAAGTGTAAATTATACATAAAAAAGGTGCACGTATACCAATTCTAATTATAAATCTAAATACAAACCACATTCTCTCGCTCTCTCTATCACACATACATCTTGTTCATCTACCACACGAAGAGTTAGAGAAAAAGAAACTCAGTGGGAAATCGTAAATACCAATGTCCAAAGACTGCGGGAAGCACGGCGGCGGCGGAGGGGAAGCAACCGTCAGCCGAATCTGCGGAGCGATCTTCGCCTTCATCATCATCGTCTTAATAACAATCTTCCTCGTCTGGATAATCCTCCGACCAACAAAACCAAGATTCATCCTCCAAGATGCCACCGTCTTCGCCTTCAACCTCTCGCAGCCTAACCTCCTCACCTCCAACTTCCAAGTCACGATCGCTACACGCAACCCAAACTCCAAAATCGGAATCTACTACGACCGTCTTCACGTCTACGCCACTTACCGGAACCAGCAAATCACTCTCCGCACGGCCATTCCTCCGACGTACCAAGGCCATAAAGAAGACAACGTGTGGTCTCCTTTCATATACGGAAACGCCGTTCCCATCGCTCCTTATAACGCAGTCGTTCTCGGCGACGAGCAGAGTCATGGGTTAGTCGAGTTAATTATACGCGCCGACGGGCGCGTGAGGTGGAAAGTTGGGACTATCATCACTGGGAAGTATCATCTTCATGCTCGCTGTCATGCCTATATCAATCTTGCTGATAAAGCTAACGGAGTTCTTGTCGGAGAAAACGCCGTTAAGTATACGATGGCGAACAAGTGCAGTGTCAACGTTTAGTCAGATGACGGAGTGAAAAGGACAGCTTCGACGCCGTTAAGTTTGCTTCTTTTTTTTTTTTTCCTTTTTTTTGAATTTCAACATGACTCTTTCTCCTTCTACTCTTTTGCTTCTGTATAATTATTTTAATTTGTCTACTGTTTTTTCTGTTAATCTTCCCGTAAATTATACTGTCATGACATTACCGTGCTAGATTATTTTGAATCCACTAAACATGTCAAATTATGTTCTGGAATATATGCTTTGGTAGTTTTTATCAAAANTACGAAATTAGCTTAAAAAAACAAACGTGAGGAGGAAAATTATTAGAGAAGGATAAGAAGGTTTCAATTTTCAAGTAATTTCATATTCGGAAATAAATGTATTAAGTTCTTTGGAGGAAACATATCATATATGCTCCTGATATCTTTCAAGGTAAACTTGTTCTTTATAGTAGGAGAAAGCTAAGACTTAATAATAAGGTCTCAAAAGTCAAATAATTAAAGTGGGGGGGGGGCAATAAATTAGGTTTTATCAATGTTATTATTCTTTTCCTTTTATGATGTGCTGTATCAGTTCATCGGTTGTCGTTTAATGATCTTGGGAAGTCGGCAAGTTGTTAAGTAACGATCACAAGTGAATAGTATAGGAGAAACATGACTCTAAAGAACGGGTCTCGAAGATAAGTCCAAAGAAGTCTTCATCAAATCCTTCAAAATTTTCAAAATTTAAAATAGTTATCAAACTAAATTAATATAGTACAAGAATATTTTGGTAAGATTTTGGTCCATGGTCAGTGGATTCATGTTTTTTCAATATGAAAGTTTAAGAGATTTTTCTTTTTCTTTTTTGTTAAAACTTTAAAAGATGTTTCCAAATAGTTTTAAGAAGATATAATTAATTAATTGGTTTCAGGATTTCTTCTTATATGTTGTAAGCAAGGGTAGCAATATAATTATACGACTCCACACATGCGGCCCTAAAGTTCTAGAACGCTTTCATCATATACGAGAACCAACGTACGGCGAGAGACAAAAAAATAATAACATATATGATCTTATACAAAATAGTCGTGATTGGAAGTTATGAGGCAACATCACAAGCCTACAATTGCATAATATTCTCTGGTCAAAATTTCAATCAAATCACCGCGTAACGTGACAATACTATAAGTTGACCAACGCATATATGAAAATTGTATATAAAGAGGACTTGCATTAACCTCTTAGCCATCCATTCCAAGTCTCCACAACCTAAACCATGGCTGAACAACCTCTCAACGGCGCGTTCTACGGTCCATCAGTCCCACCTCCGGCTCCCAAAGGCTACTTCAACCGACGTGGGCACAGCCGCGGCTGTGGCTGCTGCCTCCTCAGCTTCTTTGTCAAAGTTATCATAGCCATTATTGTTATCCTCGGCATAGCCGCTCTCGTCTTTTGGCTCATCGTCCGTCCTCGAGCCATCAAGTTTCATGTGACCGAAGCTTCCCTTACGCGCTTCGAACACACTTCCCCGGACAACATTTTAAGGTATAACTTATCCCTCACGGTCCCTGTCCGTAACCCTAACAAGAGGATTGGAGTCTACTACGACAGAATCGAAGCTCATGCCTACTACGAGGGAAAACGGTTTAGCTCTACCACGTTAACTCCTTTCTATCAAGGACACAAGAACACGACTGTTCTCACACCAACGTTCCAAGGCCAAAATCTTGTTATCCTTGACGCCGGAGAGTCTCGTACTTACAACGCGGAGAGGATCGCCGGAGTTTACAATATAGAGATCAAGTTCAGGCTTAGGGTTAGGTTTAAGCTTGGGGACTTGAAGGGTCGGAGGATTAAGCCTAAGGTTAATTGCGATGATCTAAGGCTTCCGTTATCTGCTTTCAACGGAACAACAACCTCCTTTACCGTTTTCCCTCTCAAGTGCGACTTCGATTTTTAAGCCTTAGCTTTCATCACTATATTTCATCATATATATTTGTATTATTCTTTCCTAAGCTACATTACGACTTGTCGTCTATAGAGCATATTGTTGTACATTTGTCCATCTTCCCCTGTTTATATATATACACATATTATTTATATATATAAATAAAACATTATTTTTTATGTAATGAATACCTTATTCAAATATAATACCGGTTTTTAATTAATTATGATAACTTTTAATAATCATAACTACGTATTCATGATTACAAGATTTATTCCAAAATCCATATACGACAAATCCCCTTCTTTGGACATTATGCGATTTAGTACACTTAATTTATGTTTTATAGTCTAAAGCATAAGATGCCTCTTTGTTTCTTACTTAACCCTTCTTTTGGCTGACCTTTTGCTTTTTTATTTTCGGCCTTAATTTTCTTTTGAAAAGAATTATAACTTACTTAGCCGAATGCCATACCTTTCCGAAGCGAGGAACCAAAGGAAGTAAACAATTGCTTTTTGATATTGCTATTTGTTTAGGCAATTCGGAATATTATTCGAAAGTGAGATAAAGTAGTGCTCCTTAATTTGAAAATTTTCGGTCTGATCTACTTCAGTTGTATTTGTTCCTTTAAATTCAAAAGGTGCTTCCCCTTTGTGCAACTCTTACGCCATGGATCAAGTATAAAAGCTAAAAATATTTATAGATATTGAATACTGTCATATTTACCAACCATTTTCTTTCAGCGGTGGCAGTACATAGAGCCGATATTCGAGGACTTTATTTTGAATCAGTCGGATAAAATATGAATTTCAATAGGGGGGGATGGATAAGCTAAATTGGATTATACCATTTGCCATGTCAAACATATCGAAAAGTGGTATGTAGTAAATTTTTGTGTGTAATCGAATGTTAAGCGCAAAATTTTAGTGTTTGTTACCATCGATTTAAAGACAAAAAAAAAAGTAAAAGTTTCAATAATTTTGTTAACATACTCAATCTGTAAAGCTCTTAACTAGATTTACTGTCCCAAGGAGAAGTAATACATGACCATGACCATGGTGGTGATGATATTACATGAATCACGTTGATGACCCGCTGAAAAGAATGTGTGCATCTACAGCATCGAGTAATCCAATATGATCACTGCAACGTCCATCAACATGATCACGATCAAGAGATAGGTTTAGATCGAGAGATATACAAGATTCTGGAGGCGAGAAAGCTCTTGATCTTGAGCTGAATCTTTCACAGCTCAAGATCACGACTGCGTCTCCAAGCAAAGCTTCTTCACCACTTCTACTTTGAACTCGTCCTCTCTCGATAGCTCTCTTGAAACTCATCTGACACAAATAGTCAGCTTCCTCTATATCTTCCACGAAGAACACTCTGTGGGGATCACAAGACACGGCTTCGAACAATCTTTGAGTGTAGCTCCAGCTATCTTCATCTCTCCTCCTTTTCTTCTTCGTGATATCATCCACAGAAGAGGAAGAAGCGAAGCTGCTAAAGCTGAGCGAAACGAAGCTGTTCTGCGACCCGAACACAAGCTTAGCCAACTCTCTACCTATCTTCTCTTTGGCCTCAACATCCGCGCCTTGAAAAAATAACCAAGTTTCTTGTCTTCTATTCCCACCTCTGAGCTTCCTCGGTGTTGATCCCGATCTGCATTTCAAGATTGCTTTCGCGATCTCAGGGATTACATCTTTCTGCCTTGGTGCCTTGCTCATCAAGGCATCACATAGAGTTCCTAGGTTTTCAGAATTCATCTCCTTAAACCTGTAGGCATGTTCCATCTCTACTGAATCACTAAAAGTGGCCACTGAGTTCATCAAGAGCGTTGTTTCGATCTCATTGTCATGTTCAGGAACGAACAAGATTAAGTTGGGGTCCGTTTCTGTAGCAGCAGAAGTATTGGAAGAAGAGGAAGAAGGAGAAAGAGAAGAAAGTTCAAGGGTTTTCTCAGATGGTATTGGATCGGAGATAAAGTTATCTGAATCCTGCCAAATCCAAAACATTACCAAATCTCAGGACTCAAAACAATACGTATAATGAGAATGATATGATGAGATCATAACTCACAGTGTCATTATGTTGATTCTCCTTCTTGTACAGCTGAAGCCACGCTGGGAGAGCGGTGATCACATTGCTGCTTCTCTTACCCTCTCCTTCCATCATAGTTGAACATTCTAGGATGGTCTCATTTTCGATCTCACTATACAAAATAAAATACACTGAACTAGATTTCACATTTTGTGTGTGTGTGTGTGTGTGTGTTCACAAGAAGAGACGTTACCTGAAGTTCTTGACAGCCGCAGTTAGCAAACTGTTTGTTTTTGGTTTACTGGAGAAAACCTTCAAAGACACAGCTTGCTCCACCTTGCTTTTCACTTGAGGGCTTGAGAAACCAGCCTCTCTCATCACTCTGCTCACACCAGGATCATCAAGAATGGAAATTATGAGCTGCTCAGGCTCGATCTTGCCGGCCAAGATTGGTTGTTTCTGATTCTCGATGGAACCACGCCGCAGGTGAGCCTGCGCACGCTTGAAAGCTGCAACCAGAGCATTAGATATACAAGGGACCAACAAAGGACTTCCCGTAGAGGTCGGAAGACGGTTCAAGGAGACGTTGAAACAGAGCTCAAGTGCTCTGCATTGAAGAGGATGAGTGTGGGATTGGAGACAAGCTGTTCTGAGTAAACCTGTAGAAGCCGAGAGCATGGTGCTAGCCACATGGAGAGGCGTGACCTGAGCATGCCCACGCCGTCTAGCCAAGGCCATGGCTTGTTTCACCATGGTCGTAGCCTCAGGCGTGAGGGCTTGCTGGACACTGCAACCTCCACTCCTCATACTCAATATATAAATTGTGTACGTCTACAAGAGTCTTGTCTTGATATTCTCTTCTTTGGATGATAAAAACACCAAAGGATGCTTGTGTAAGAGTATACAGAGACGTGGGACTTGGAATTATATGGGAAGGAGGAGGAATGTGTATGCTTTTCTTGTAGGAGAGGCAAAATTTGAGGGTTTAAAGTGGATTTTTGTAGTGCAAAGTGGAAAGCATGTGGTGACAAATCAGTACCAAAAGCCAAAGGCGACTCAGCTTTTCCTCTTAATATTATTTTCTATGTCAAATATCACATACATATGAAGGAACACAAAAGTTGTAATATGGGTAATGCTTGCTAAGTGGGTCTCTTTCTTTTATGCAAAGTCTATCACTTAGTTTTTATATTTAAAAGACCATATTATAGTTGCAAATCTTTATTCATCACTTGCATATATATAAACATATTATTTGCAATTATATAATCACTACCTTTTGCAACCTACTAATAGCCAAGCCCAACACGTTGCAGGCGACAGTCACCTGGTCCAGAGCCAACCTAGCAAGCTAACCAAAAGACTATCACAAATTATATACGTATGCAATCAATTTAGCCGCAAGAGAAGAAACATTGGCACACGCAGTTTCTATAATAATATTAACAGGAAAATATTTTACAAAGATTATCACAAATCATCTCTGCGATGAAGATGACGTTTTCAACCTAGGCTCTGTAACCCAAAAGATTCTTCTCTCTCAAATTTCGAATCACTATTCTGGTCTTTGTATCTTCTTGACCCATCATCATAGGCATATAATTGTACTATAAGTTTATTAAATATCATTATCTTTCCCTTTCTACTTTCACAAAAGCATATAGCTTTTTAACCATATCTTTCATTTAAAAAACAGAAGAGACGAAGGTGTTACAAATTTAGAAAAACAAAAGATTTATTACTCCCTCCGTTCTTTGAAGATGAATTTTCTAGTATTTTTTTGTTGTTCCTTGAAGATAAATTTTATAAGTTTTCAAGGTACTTTTTCTTGATTAAAGTAAAAAAAATCAAATTCCAATGTATTTCTTATATTCCTATTGGTTTAAAGTTGTTTAGTTTAGAAAATTTATTAAGTTCTTAATTTTTCTTAATATATATTAAAAAACTAGAAAATTCATCTTAAAAAAACGGAGGGAGTATATTTTACTTGATATTACACTTCTTGAGATAATCTTTTAAAAAGCCAAAGCTCAACTTAGTTGAATAGAAGTGCAATGAGATAGTTCTTTTTTATGATGAGCCTATCCTATTACACTTCAACTTAGATGAATAGAACTATCTCTCTCATGAAGCATGCCACTGCATAGAAAGAAGAGAAAAGAGAGCACCACCATTCACATTTGACATTCCCTAGGAACCTTCAACGAGATTTATACACTTATATGGATAATGTCCCTAACAGTTGATGAAATGGAAAATGTAAATATTAATTTTCGATGAATTAAAGAGAGTGCACAAGAGATCTTCAATTCATTTCCAATCATATTTTCAGCTTTTACTCTCTTTTTTTTTTTTTTTTTTTTCCTTNAGTCTACTCATCATTCAATGAACAAAATCTTTTACATTCACTACCTATGGCCGGCTCCTATAACCAAACTAAAGCATCATTACTCAGATTTATAGAAAAACAAAATAAGAAAATACCAAAAGAATGGTGTGCTATAAATTAAGGAGAGAAATTATCTGACGATAATTATTTAGGAAAAGCAAATAATGTGAAATATATCCAAGATATGCTCCAACAGAAAGAACACTATCAAACGAAAGTAATGCGTTATGAACCAATAGTACCATGAGGTTAGATCACATGGTTTTCTTAGAGAGCCTGTCAGGTTTGAATTTCCAGTTTTCACAATGTTGCAAAAGCTCAGGGGAGATATATACATTCAGTCTTCTAGCATGCTTAGTTATGGAGCACATGTAGGACCAAGGAGGACAGTTTAGAGAATAAAGAGTAAATCACCAAATGTTGTTTGTGAGCGCAAACCCAAAAGGCATACAAAGAAAGAGTGACACGAAACTAAAATTGGAGGCAAAAACGTTTTGAACAAAAAAAATAAAAGCAAAGGAATAGAGATGGTTGCTTCAGGCAGACCCAATCGCAAACCCTTTTCTCCTTTAATCCAAACCGATAAACTTTTCCTCCCTATCAAAAGCATTCATCTTCTAACACAAAAGAAAAGGCATTTTTTGATTCCACCGATTTTTTTAAGATAAGTGTAAGACCAGGCTACAGATGATCATATTCGCAAGAAAAGTAAATCATATAATCGTACCTTTTCATAACCAACCTGCTAAATAAAACCGGCGCTTGTGGCCCGGTGGTAAAGGACCCTCAGCTGAGGTATCCGCCACCTGGATTCAAGTTCCGGCCACAACGGATTTAACATCCTTTCCGTTAGGGCGCTGGACCCCACTTGTGGGGATAGTCGGGAATGTGGCTGCCCGGATACCAGAGTTATCAAAAAAAAAAAANCGTTAGAAGTCTGATTTTGAACAACAGTGTTATATATACATCAAAATATACACGCTAAGAATGGTAAACTACAACAACATACAAAGTGTTTGCTTGTCCCAAGTTAAGCTGAAAGTGGTTCCAAATCTTAAATGGGGTCAAGTTAAGTTTGTGCATGACTTTTCCCGGTGGTTTCTTTCAGATCAAACCACAACAAAGTTGTATAAAGTAAGTAAAGCCTCTTAAGAGTTGTTTTGTTTTTCAAAGTAAAGCACATATATATCATAAAAGTGAAACCACAGAGAGAACAAATAGAATAGTTTTAATAAATAAAGATATAAAAGATTAAAGGAGGAATGGAGAAAAGTTGTCCTGATTTTGACATGACGTTCTTCTTAATCGAAAAGCAAAAAATGATAGAATTTTCAATTTTGCATACGAACATGCTTCTTTTATTGACATAACACAATACTCAACTAATTCCACACAACCTAAAACACGTTTCACACAAAATAGAATCTTGAAATAGTGGCATACTCAAAACGTAAGACATTTGATTTGAGCTGCAAGATTATTGCATCAGCCGGCGAGTGTTTCCATAGTTATAGTTATACCAATTATTTTACTTGAATCTGTTGTATGATTAGCTTCCTTTTGCCGTGTGTAATTTTATCAAGATCACTGCAAACGTTTAGAGTAATCTGAAAATCGTGGCCCATCTTCACCCAAATTGAGGTATTGCTCTTAAGAAAACCACATAAGTGACATGAGGCTCGATTAAGCAGAGCTTCGGAAGATTTAACCAAAGTAATTAGAGAAAAAATAATCCCGAAAATTGTTAAATTGACAGTGTGGAACATGCCGAATGAGAACATGCCGAAGCGAAAACTGAAAAACCAAGGGCTATTGATACTGAAGTAACTCACAAACTGACACAA
>OVBJ01002317.1:0-18788 GCA_900406535.1 Noccaea bulbosa
AAGTGTGGGTATACGAAAGACAAACCAAACCATAAGCAACAAGCTTACCAGAAAGGCCGTCTCTATCTGGGATTCCACGAGTTCACACCCAAAAGCAATCGCCTAATCGCCAAAAACCCTAACCTCTTTTTTCCCCAATTCGATTTTATGAAATCCCGACACCTTTAACTAAAACGTGTTTTTAGTTATGTCCGTAAAACGGGATCGAAAGCCACACTNACCCTATTTTAAACCTTTAAACTATTTTTTATAACACTTTTAACCACGAAAGTGGCAGATTTGGTCACGCCGCCAAAAAAATGACAAGCACTGTTGGTTATATGATGACGTGTCGGTGTGATATTTTTTTTTTTTTTTAAGTTGTTATTTATATAATAACTAAAAATAAAATAAAATAAAAACAGAAAAAGAAAATCGCGGATTGGACAAAATTTTCACTTCAAAATCTCGTTTTCATATATTTTCCCGCCCAAAAAGCGTTTTCACAAATTTTCCGTTCAAAATCGCGTTTTCACATATTTTCCCGCCCAAAACACGTTTTTACAAATTTTCCGTTCAAAATTCCGTTTTCACAAATTTTCCGTTCAAAATTCTGTTTTCACAAATTTTCGGTTCAAAATCGTTTTTCACAAATTTTAAGTTCAAAATCGCGTTTTCACAATTTTTTCGTTAAAAATCCCGTTTTCACAAATTTTCGGTTCAAAATCGTTTTTCGGAAAATTTGTGAAAACGCGATTTTTAACGAAATTTTTTTGAAAATGCGATTTTGAACGTAAAATTTGTGAAAAACGATTTTGAACGGAAAATTTGTGAAAACGGAATTTTGAACGAAAAATTTGTGAAAACGCGTTTTGGGCTGGAAAATATGTAAAAACGCGATTTTGAACGGAAAATTTGTGAAAACGCGATTTTTAACGAAAAATTTGTGAAAACACGATTTTGAACGTAAACTTTGTGAAAAAAACGATTTTGAACGGAAAATTTGTGAAAACGGAATTTTGAACGGAAAATTTGTGAAAAAGTGTTTTGGGACGGAAAATATATGAAAACGCGATTTTGAACGGAAAATTTGTGAAAACGCTTTTGGGAGGGAAAATATATGAAAACACTATTTTGAACGGAAAATTTTGTCCAATCCGCGATTTTCTTTTTCTGTTTTTATTTTATTTTATTTTTAGTTATTAAATAAATAACAACTTAAAAAAAAAAAATCACACCGACACGTCATCATATGACCAACAGTTCCGGTCATTTTTTTGGCGGCGTGACCAAATCTGCCACTTTCGTGGTTAAAAGTGCTATAGTAAATAGTTTGAGGGTTTAAAGTGCTAGGGCTAAATTTTTATCGTTTAAAGTACTATCATTTGCCACCTTCGTGGTTTAAAATGCAATTTTCCGGATTCTTTTCATAGTCGGACAAAAACGCATAACATGCATTTAGACGTTGGAAATTTAAACTTGAATAATTAAAAGATCCTTTTTTTAAGAAAATTTAATCAAATGATTCTGCTTTGAAAAAGGGGCTAAAAAGGTTAAGAGGACAAGATGGTAAAATACCCATATCCATCGACTTCTCTGTCTCTCTATCCTCCACATCTAACGGCTCTCTTTTTACTAATTGTTGTTAGATTTCAAATGTCAGCTCTCTTTGACAAATAAAGTTATTTTCAATTCACCCCAACATTTACCAAAGTTTTCAATCTAGCCCCCATTTTAGTCAGGAGCCTTTACTGATATTTGGAGCTAGATGTAAATGTAGAAAGTAAATAGCCGTATCAAGAATATAAATGAAGTAAAGGGAGCTGTCTCTGTCACTATTCACTAATAACATTTTTAAAAAGGGTTTCTCCACAGAATTTGAAGTTTTGAATTTCGTTGTCTCTTATCCTTCTTCTCTCTTATTACTTCAAAAACTGATTATCGCTTCCGATTTCAATTCCTCTCTCTGTGCTTCAATTTCTTCAGCAAATGGGTTGCTGTCTCAGCAAGAAGACTTCTCCATCTTCCTCTTCTCCTCCAAGTGGCGGATCGTTTTCCGTAAAGTCCCCAGATCCAAACAAATCCGCCATTGATAAATCTCTGAAACCTGAAGCTGTATCACATGAAGAGAAGCTCGAATTAGAAGATTCTAAACCAAGAAATGAAGTAAAACAAGACTCAGAGCTACAAGAGAATGTCAAGCCGAGGAAAGAGGTGTTCGTGATTAAGCATCGGAGGAGCCATGATGAGAGATCCAAGACGACAGATCCGGAGGATTCATCTGTTTCCGAGGAGAAATCAAACTGTTCGAATCAGAATCCAGCTGATGTAGATGCTATATTGATTCAGTGCGGGAGGCTTAGCCGGAGCAACTCAGCCGCCGCGAAAACCAGGAGGTACTCTGGATCTAAGAGGAGCTTCGATTTTGACCAGAGCGAGCGGAGTCGTGATGGTGACCCGGAGGAAGCGGATGCGGAAGACGGCGGAGAAGAAGAAGCTGAGCGGCGGATTCATCGACAGCGCCAACGTGGCGGAGATTCGCCTCGGGAACGGAGGAGACGAACTCCGAGCACAGAAAGGGAAGATTCGAAGAGTCACCGATCGGGGAGTCGAGAGAGAGGAAGTGGTGGTAGTAGACGAGTAAGCAGGTCTCCGGGAAGAAGATCGGAGATAAACCCGAACCCTAAGATCGGAGATAGCAGTGGCAGCTCTGTGAATTCGAGTAACAATAGACCAGCGAAATTCGTCTCGGTACCTGCACTGGACAAGAGCAACAATGGAGACCCATCGATTAAACGGATTGCCGTCAAAAGAAACGTCGAGAAAACGGCGTCTCCTAGGTCACAGTCACCGGCAAGAGCGGCGTCTCCAAGATCACGATCTCCGGCTAGAGCGGCGACTAATACCAGTATCTACACTCAGCCTTCGCCGTCAAAGCTCAGGCGGAAAACAGACCATTCTCCGTACAGAAGGAACCCATTGAGTGAGATTGATCCAAACTCATTGGCGTATCCACAACCTCAAGGTGATAAATTAGGATCTGGTAACAACACCATTTGCATCAAGAAGATGACGAACAGAGAAAATGAAAGTCAAGGACTGATTAAAGAATGTGCAAATCTCGTGGCTCAGGTATAAATCCTAATTCCACTCAAGTATTTGATATTTGTTGGAATGAATGTTTCTAATTCAGAAGTTGAATCCAATCAAGGACATGGAATTTGATAAAGTTTCTCTATTTTTAAATCAAAATTGTTGGAGTGAATCTGAATGTTTATCTGTTTCAGAAGTCGAACGCCAAAACCGCTACTCAAGCTCCAATCCGCAGAACCGCAAGCCCGAGCCGAGTCACGAAAGAGCAACAAGAGGCAGTGGAAGAGACTAAGATAGTGTTGCCATCATCAGTAACTGAGATCCCTACTAAGCCTCAGATTGTGAGCCGGAGCAGATCATTGAGGAAGTCCCGTGATTTCGATTTCAGTCCCGAAGCATTGCTCTCAAGCAGCATCGACAACAACAACAATGCGGTAACAGCAGCAGCATTACCATCTTACACAGCTTTGCTACTAGAAGACATTCAGAATTTTCATCAGAAAAGTGTCAATGCCTTGAGCTCATCTATGTCCAAAGCCTGCTCCATCGTCGAAGCAGTAGCAGACCTTAACTCAACTACGAAGAAGCAAAACCAGAGAACCGAGTTCAACAGTTTCAAATCCGCAGCAGTGAAGAAAGCGGATCTAATGGAGCCTAGCTTTGAGAAGTATGTCAATGTGACTGTTAAGAGAGGTGGTTCTTCGTTGGAGGACATGGAACAGCAAGAATCTTCAGGTAGCAACAGTATCACAGGAAGCAGTTGCGTCGTGCAACGACAAGGATACAACTCAACAACGTCCTCTCCATGGGAACCGAATTCAGCTGAATCCACAGATCGAATGAGTGTGGTGAAATCAAACAAACAAGAACGTGATCGGAGTCCATTTGGCGTGCAAGAGTTTGATCCGTTAAAGAAGAATGGTCCTGGGGTTGGAGTTGGACGCAGTAGAGTGGCTCTTGTTGATTCCTCTTCAACCAAAGGAAGTGTTCTTCAGGCAACAACAACAACTCGTGTTGCTGCAGTTTCAATGTAATGATGAATAATAATGTCTCTGTTTCTTGATTCCTATTGTACTTTCCCAGCAAACGTTTGTTTCGTTTCCATTGTAATCATTTGGTCAAATTCAAATCTAGTTTTCATCCATCAATAGCTACTAATGTTGCTTCGATAACTGAAATAATTTATTAATCAGCCAAAACCAAACCGTCATCATAATCATCTTCATCCTTACAGAGCTTACATTTCACAATAGATGGAGTTATATGCAAAACCTGATCAATCCTTTTATCAATCCAAGCTAGTCTTCTCTCAAAGCTCAACACGCCTCTATGCATATTCCTAGCATCAATCTCAGCGACCCGAGCGCAAACACGCAGAAGAATGTAGTAATCAGCGTGAGCAGAGTATACCAATACTCCATCTCCTTTCTTCCTCACATATTGTAGATATCCATGTCTCTTCACCTTCACACGAGGCGGTATGTAAACGAAAAAATTATCTGCCATGTCTGTTATTAAACTTCTTATCGCTCTCTCCTTCTTCGTTCCCTCTTCTTGATAACGATTCTCTGTTGATGATGGAACACATTCCATAGATGGCTCATCGCAATCCATTGACTCGGTTTCGCTTCTTCTTGCTTGACTACTACAAGGACTGTTTCCATCACTAAAGTTTATGTTGTCATCATCCTTCAAGGACAGTCGGTGAACTGGTAAATCATAATCTTCCCAGTCTCGTCCTCTCTTGGATGGAGTCCCAAACTGTTCAAACTCCTACAAAACCGCGCGTAAAAGAGATTGACGGTTTATAAGAACTAACGAAATGTGACCAGCAATCAGTTTTTTTTTTTTACCTCGTCTTGCTTCTTCTGGTAACCATTCCACAGACTATCAACATTTCTGTATGTATCATCAGCTGATGCTGCTTCTACACCAGCAAAGAGCTCGTTTTTCCCGTGCGATAAAAACGACAGAAGATCCTTTTTGTGTCCTGCGAAACAAAAACAGACATTCATTCAGAGAAGGTTAGTAGAAATCTAGAGAGATGAATATACCACAAGGGAGGGATGAAACTCTTATCAGCGATCTTACCAGCGGTTTCAGCAGCGAGCTCATAATATTTCGTTTCAAGGTTCTTCAGAAGCTCTTCAGTGTCATATTCAGTTGCTTCCGTGACATCTGATAACTCTGCATCATCAACAGGCTTCGTCTCTGAGATCTCCATCTCCTCATCATGAATCGGAGAATCAGCCTCTGCCTCACTAACACCATCATCATCAACCAAACCTCCTTCTAAACTCCGTTCCCACACACCGAAACCATTGATGTTATAAAGCATTCGTACAGCTACCATAAGAATAGACATGACGCAGACACGAGTGGGAAGCCTGTGCTTGTTCTTCGACAGGTACAAATCCGAAGGCGTCGACCATCTCTGTATACGACGCACGAGATCAACAACCTTATCCTCTGGAACAGATAACCGCTTCAGATACTTCGAAGCTATTCCGTATAAATCAACAGGAGGCAGAACCAAACCGATGATATCAGCGACCGACGCGGCTCGTGATTCTAAACTCTGAGCAGAAACAATCTCATCGACGCTAAACATCACCCTCGCTTCCACAGGACAAGCAGCTGATCTCGCTCCCATCTTTTCTTGAATCTTGAGAAAACACGATCGATACGGAATCAAGCCTTCTTCTACCCATCTCACTATATCCGTTGGTAGAACAGGTGCTCGAACAATGTGACAAACAAGAAAAGATATAGCTAAAGAGCTTGATAAAGGCAGAGACTTTCTAAGCTGACTTGCCCATATCAGCACCGCTCTTTTACCTTCAAAGTTACGAGGTTCGGAGTCGTTTTTCTCTCTGTTACGCCGCTTATACTCTCTTCCTTCTACCTTTACATCTTCTATATCTACACTACCACACAAAAAAATACACATCAAGAACTGTTGGAACCAATCATGAATAGACTTATCAGCCAATTTCAATGTAACAATTCCATTGTTTATAACCGCTAAATTAAGTTCTAAAGCATCATTTTCAACGAAACTCTACCTTGAGATTGAAGCTCGGAATAATGAATAGACTTATCAGCCCAATCTTCATCGAAGACGCCAGAGAGAGCCACGAAACGTAAGCAGATGTGTCCAACCAAACCAATAATCAATGGCGTCACACTGAATTTCTCAACCAACGCGTCGCACTGAGACATTATCATCATCAGAAACCCATCGACGTATCGATCTCTCGTCTCTTTGTAATACGCCTCGTAAGTCAATACCGCAGCTCCTCCAGCTCCGAAATCCGCCGGCTCGGTTGGCTCTTGTTTGACGTGAACGGAGGCTGCAGCAGAGGCGGAGACTCCGGGTTCAAATTTCGGGATCTGGCTCGCGGATTGAAGCTGAGAGCGGAATTGGGAGTAACGCATTGTTTCCTGTGTGTGTATAGGCTGTGAAGGAGTAGCCATTAGCTGTGGATGTAGACGGCGGGTGTTAGTTTGTTGATACACTGCACCGCGAGTACCTCCGCCTTCTCCGATTAAATCCTCGTCGTTGACGGCGGTTCCGATTATACCCTCCGCTTGAACGCCGCAATCTTGGCAGTAGAAAAACCCATCTTCGTCTTCTTCAATCTTGTCGCTCTCGCACGCATTGCAAATCATCCTAGTCTCATAGAATTGCAGGAATTAGAAAGTAAAGTGAAGAAAAATTGAGCTTAGAATTAAAACCCTAAATCAGGTTTATGAGGAAGAAGAAAGTAGACAAAAGAAGGTTTGGAAATAAAAAGTTTGAAGATGGAGAATCGCGTTCAAATTTCTGCGTCCAAACTCGGCTTCTGCCACATCAGCATTTACAATCATGCAACACCTGTCATTTTAAGAACGAACCAATGACTGTAGTCCACGTATCAATCTTTTCTTAACCAACCAACATGAATCTTTATTTTTATATATTTTTATAACAAATTGAATTATTTGTTCTACGCGGGAATTTTGCTTTTAATTTTTCTTTTACACGTTATATATTCTGTATTACAGTATGTGGTTTAAAGCAAGACTAAATTATCTGCGGAAAAAAATTGTACAAAAAGTTGAAATTATGAACGAAAGCTTTAAAAAGTACAAACATTAGTATTTTGATGACCATGCTTTGATGAACCTGACTTTTCGTAATTAGTGACTAAACGTGAAGAAGTTTGAGCTTACCAGACCAGCAAGTAAATCAGAGCCAATACCTATAGTGCTTGAGAGCAAATCGCCATATCATGTCACTGTTTGAAGTTCCTTTTGTTACATATGAGATATTAATGTTTCTCTAGATTAATCAACTACCAATGGTATTAGAGCATTATCTTGCATATATGTTGAGCTTCCAAAAATGCATATTTCCATAACAGCTTTGAGGTCTCAACGTACAGCAGGTTTGTGATGTCTTAAGTAGTTCGTAGATTTCACCATACACCAGTAGAGTATGAGGTTCTTGATGTTGCATTCGGCATCCACTCATAGTATCCAGAACGTTTGTGTTTTCAAGTGGTTAGACGCAAGTGTGATTTTGACTTGTGCCTCCGATCTCGAAGGTGGTAGAATCCAGTTTTCATTCTTCCACAGTTCAGCTAGCGCCTAGCATTGAAGATTGATGGATATCCATATTACTATATTAGGCCGGTCCAAAGAAAATCTAGGCATTGTATTTCAAAAGGGTTATTTGCCTGTTTTTTAGAAATATTGGGCTTTTGTAATTTTTATAGAAAAATATGCCTTAAAAAGTGAGAAAAAAACCTGAAAAAAATAAAGTGAGCCATGAGATGTATCTCAACCCACACTTGCTATTATTAACCGGGCGCTGCCCATATTTAACAACCTTCTGCTGACAATAAGTCATTTATATTCTTAAAATGGGAACAATTTATTAGAAATCCAGAAATAACAATTTTTCTACATTTCAAACCAACCGCCTTATCCACAAGTAAGTCCTGTCTCTAAGATTCAATAGATCATTTGATAAGAATATAAGCACAAGACTGTCACAAGGCTTGTATGATTAAGATTTCAAGATGATGTTGATCAGACCAAGGGGTGGAACAAATGAACTATCTGCTCTATTCAGTTGATCCGAGATGGTATGAGAAGCGAATATATGGAGACTGGATCGAGGTATACCAACCACACAAGTTGTGTAAGACTTGTGATAAAACACGATATTCTCAAGTCTAGGAGGTGCTAGTCTCAACCAAAAGTAGAGAAGGAAACAAAAAGTTTGCACATGAACTTAGTTTAAAGATCAAATTGTATAATGTTATATTAGCTTAGAAAAAAAATTACAAAAGATCAAATTAAGAAAATATATGAAAATGTAACAATCAGGTTTATCAAAGTAAATGCTAATTAAATTAATGAAATCACAAAGACATTAATTCAAAGGATTAGTTAAGATAAGGCTTAAATGAGAACTATTCAAATAGTTTACCATACTTACCTTGGGTCGTGGTTGACTTGATGCAAGAAGAGAAAGTTTGTTTGGCTTATCTTGATCAGAACTTGAATGCTCAAGTCTTTAGCTCTTCACACGAACTTGAGCTTGGCGTGTAAGTAGTATCTTTAAGTTCGGTCCATTTGTCTGGTCTTAATGCTCTGGCCCATACTTGTAAGTAGTGAGCTTCTTAGTCCATCTTGAAGCTCTAGCTCATAATGCTCATCTTTGGTCTTTTCTTGATCAATTGGAATGATGACTTGTCTTATGCTTTGATTGTACTTGTGTTGTAGTGTTTTTGCTCTTTGCTTGTCCTTGCTCCTTCATATGTGATGGAAACTTCAAACATCTTGTAGTTGGGGTTCGATTAGATCTAGTTCAGCTTGACTGTCCTCATTAGATAAACTATGAGTGAAACTTTTTTCTTTGATTGACTAAATAAGAGGTGTATACAAGAGAAGAGAGATATTCTTTGTACAGAAAGGAACACCCATGCAATAGACTCGGAGAGTTCTTAATAATAGATTAGTTGCTCAGTTTAAATGATCAAGTTCATCTTTCTCTTAACCTACGATGAAGAGACAAATTTTCTGAATGTTGATAACAAGTTATGATTGACACTGATAATAATTTTGTGTTTTGATAGGCACGTATAATTATTTTGTGTTCTGGTAGGCACATATTTCTTTATGTTCATTTTGTTCTCTTAAATAAATAAAAAACGAAAAGACGTTTACCAAGTTAAACAATAAAGATTTGTGTCTTGACTAATGTTTCCATCACTATTTAAAAAAACTAAATCTGAAATTTAATTTTTGAACTATATGCAATTGTCCTCTTGGTTTTCATCTTTGTTTCCATCTTATAAGGACGCTTGAAGAAGTTAAGTTTACATGTTTATATTCTTATGAGGTCTTTTCTTATACATGAATATAATATATTTTTGCAGGAAATACTAAGGTGTCGACATCTGTTGAATGTGCTGCATATATAGCAAATCATATGGCTCCAAACACTAAATCGTCAATTTTGTCAGATTTATTTGTTAGACAATAAAAATTCAAACATAATCCTCAGACAATAACAAATCAAACATAATCCTAAAATCAAACATTTTAGTCGACCAAACCTCAGTCTCTTCTTCTTCTCTTCTTCTTCTCTTCTTCTCTTCTCTTCTTCTCTTCTTCTCTTCTCTTGTTCAAATCCCATAATTCCCACCCGATTTCCATACACCAAAAGTTGTATAGATATGCAACATGGTAACTAGGAGAAAAACGAGAAACAAGGAAGAAAAATAAAAAAATCGAAATAGAGAAGCAAAAATCGTGGTTTGATCAGTTGAGAGAAGAAAAAGGAAACAAGAATATTCAGAATATTTCAAAATATTTTCAAAGATTTTCGGTAGAATAAGTTGTAAAAATATTTATTTTATTTAGATGCTGTCAAAAAAAAAAAAAAAATATATTTATTTTATATTATTAGCATATGCAATGGTATTACAGTCTAAATTTGGGAAATTTCAAAAAAAGTGTAAAAGGACAAGAGTTCTTATTTTTTGGGGTATAATCACAATTCTCCCTAAAATTTTACAAAGCCTTGGAGAATGGAGACACAATCAGCTAAATAGCCCATCACACAACAAAACAAAAGAGAAAGAACCAAACTGAAACATGTGTTTTTTTCAATAGGGTCGGAAACCCAAGAGGATGGAGTGTTTGCAGTTGAAGACATCGTTGTATATTCAGTGAAGAGAGTTTTAATGCTTCAGTATTAAGATGTGAATACAACTTTCATACATGGAACTATGGAAGCTAAAGACATTGTTGTATATTCAACACATGTAACACAGAGGATCAACACAGTTTCCCTTACAAGATCTCGAACATACGACTCTCAATGCCTTGACCTAGTTTTAACCCTATAAACTCGGCTGTACCAAACCGAATGCAAAATCATATGAAACAGATCAAAGTTCACCGGTTTCTTGTGCCACAGGAAATGCTGCTGCACCGTTTTCACCCTTGCTTGCATCCCAATATACCTCTCTTCTGGTATTGACAGCAGAATGTTCCTCAGACTCATAATGTCTTTCTCCTTGACAAACACCGCGAATTCCTCCCAGTCCAAAACCTCGAAAAACGGAGGCACGTAGTTGTCAGCAATGATAACCGGAACACATTCGTTGATTATAGCTTCCACAACCCTAGGAGTGTGGACTTCATAACCTCTCGCACATATACAGTACCTGTTCACATAAAAGTAAGACTCTCAAAACCAATCGCAAATGATTAAGCATTTCGGTTCGGTTTAGTTTCTTGCATGCCCATTAAACAATCCTTTTTCTTGATCTTACCTGCTGCTCTTCATGTATTCCCGGTACTGTTTCTTGCCTTCAGGGGTACGAGGCAACGGACCGAGAATCTTCATGTCCGGTTCTTTGTTCTCCCAAAGCTGTACAAGAATCGGTCTGAGATAACCGTGCATGCTTCCAGCAAAGAACGCAAGAATCTTCCTTTCCGATGGAGCTTTTCCTCCAAGGTACTCAAGAGGGGACTGTGAAGAGCGTATATATGTAACCGGTAAAGCTGTATCAATCCCGATTCTAAACCCTTGCGCAGCATTTGAGTTGCAAAGCGCTCGAACGCTGTTCCTCATGTGTTTCTTGGTCAGTTTGTTGCCCTGAAAACAACCATACAAACAGAGAGTTTCAGAGCTTCACTCGTATCATTAGCATCAAAGAGAGAGAGTATATGTTTATACCCAATCATGGCAAGCGACAAGAAAATGATCGGCGCCTCCAGTTCGGTTCCAGAACTTGTACTTTCCTGCTATCAAATCCACATATTCTTTCAAATGGTCTGCAAGACTCTTCGGCGTCTGAAAATCCCGTCCCAGAGAGGTCCTTAGAGCTTTTATACTGACGGGTATGTAGAACAAATGAGCCTTCCTCGGATCTTTTACTACAAACTTCTTGTTGCTCTTTATTAGTTTCATGAACCAACCTTCTGATGCGTAGATTCCTCGAGGCATCGGCTTATGGAATATCGGTTTCGCTCCTTCCTTGTATACATAAACTTTGAGTTTCCTCTCCATCAAGTCGTAACTCCTAAATAAGCAACACATTCAAGTCTTACTCCCAAAAAACATTCCAAAGTCTCAAACTTTAACCTAAGAAACAGTCTCTAAGTCACTACAATCAACGAATAGTCCTAAGATTTTCCGGAAAAATCTGATCTTTACATGTTTGGAGAGTCGAGGTGTCACCTTTGGAACTTGGAGATATTTCGATAAACCGAAGCATCAAGTCCAGTGAATTCATCAACAACAGAAGCGTTCTCAATCTCGGATCTCGCAGAGAGCATTTCAGAGTCTCGAGCAGATGACCACCGAGGCTTCTGCATATAAATGTCCAAAACTAGCATAAGTGAGATACATTATCTTGTTTCTTGAAGCCTAGAATGAGAATTTCAAGAATCGAAATTTCTTACAGGAGATTGAAAAGAAGAAAGACTCTGCAGCAGCAATGTCTTCATCTGAGATATTGAAACTGCGGCTACTTGCTTGTGTCTCAGATTAGACAAAAGATCAGCTTCTCTACTATCTTTTCCACTAACCAAAACCGAACTTTCGACCGCCATTATCGGCTTCTCCAATGATACATTTGGTCTGGCAATAACAGATAAATCAAGTCCTACTTTGACACTGCTTATTGCAACATCAATTTCTCTATCAATAATTGGTAAAGAATCATTCTTTCTTTTCCCCTTTTCATATTCCTCCTCATAGCCATTGCCATCATCACTATCATCATCATAATTAGAGAGGTTTATGTATTTCATCTCACTTTTGACCACAGAAACTTGAGAATCTACAATCCCTGAAAGCTTAACCGTAGACGAGCAAGATGCATTGCGACAGGGGATGCCAAAATACTGAACAAGTAGAACAAGAAAACCAACAGTGAAGATGATCCCAAAGAGCAATTTGCGGATGTCTGCATTGTGAAATCTCTCCAATTGAGCACGAATTCTCATCGCAATTCTGAATCAATCACAGCAGAAAAATGAATTGCCTTTATCATACACAGAGAAACACAGAGATAGTGAAAGTTAACTGAGCACTGAAAGTTTGTGTCTTGAACAGTGAGCTTCGGAGATAAGAGACCAATACAAGAAGATCTTCCTGGTCTTGGTATGAATCAAGAACTCGAGTTGGTATTTGGAAGGTCTTTGCTCAGTAAACTGTTGTTGAAATAGCAAGCGATGATCTCAATGGAACTTTGAAAAAATTTGGAATAGCCACCGATTTGAGTGGAGAAGTCTGACTGATACAAAAGAAAAAACCTCAAATGGAAGAGGCACACACACACACAACAACGGATTCGGACACTGATGAGCGTAGAGATCTTCAGTAAACCCCACAACAATTCTTCTTACTAATTTTTTTATTAAATTTGTCATAATTTATTTTTCTCTTTTGGAAGCACTTATCGAAATTACTTAAAAAATCTATTTCCCTCCCCCACTACTTTTAATTTTCTTCTCATTATGAGATCAAAACATGTATTTTCTTGTAATGAAAAGTGAGGAAAATGAATTTAAGCATTCAAAGTATTATATTTGAAATCATGTTTTAAACAATTGTTAGGCGTTAATCGGCGGTTGGATATCGTCTAATCAATTAAACGAAGATTAATTAAAGACTAGTTGATGATTGATTTTCATAATTTGTATCTTAATATAGGTATATAGATTGTTTCTTCTGGAATTGATAAAACATATATTCGGTTGGTAAAATGAGACTAACATTCTCTTCAAAGAATTATTCGGTGTTTTTCATGTTGTGGTCACAGCAGAAATTATGAGACTAAATGTTAAGAGTGAAATGAGACTAAATGTTATTATAATTTGTTTGTTATTACCATGTTAACTTTGGTGTCTTAGTATCCCAAGTTTGAAATGATCTATTAGAAATTTAGATTATAACAAATAACGCCAGACCAAGTTTGAAATGATCTATTCGTGTTTGTAATTCATTGTTTTCTTTAACCTTTGTGTTTTTTTTTTTTAAACTACTACCACCTTTGTTTTGGTTGGTTAATTAATTGTTGATGTAAGATACATTTTTTACAAATTAATACATAAGTGTGTTTGTTGTGAAGAAAAAAATCGTCTTGAGTCTGACATCG
This sequence comes from Noccaea bulbosa, assembly GCA_900406535.1. Taxonomy (NCBI): domain Eukaryota; kingdom Viridiplantae; phylum Streptophyta; class Magnoliopsida; order Brassicales; family Brassicaceae; genus Noccaea; species Noccaea bulbosa. The sequence continues at coordinate 13,743 of OVBJ01002317.1, forward strand.
ATCAACTTAACCAAACCCGCTGAAGCAGAAGATACAAATACCAAAGCTAAACGCATTAAAATAAATATTGACTACAAAACTTTGAGAAAAAGACATTTAATACTAGTCGAACTTCTCCTTTGTTTATTAAAACTTGATGCATGTTTTATATTTTTTCTAGTTTCTTAGAGCATCTCCAATATATTTTTTCATATTTGATTCCAAAATAAAGCATTCTCAAAATAGATTTGATTTTTGCTCCAATGTATTACTCCATTTTTTACTTCAAAAACAATATTTTTAAAGTATATTTCTTTTGAAAAACAATTTATTAATTACTAAATTTACATTATATATATTACAAATTGCCTCATAACTTTTTTTATTCATAATTTTCACAATTTATTATATTTATTTGAAGTTAATTATTAAAATATTAAAAAACACTACAAGACTAAAAATAACAACATAAACTGGATTTTATTTTTAATTATAACCATTTGAATATTTTTTCCCACAAATGATTAACTAAATCAGTTCGAAGAGAGAAATGAACATCTTTATTTTTGATCTCTCTAAATCGGATAGCATCATTTTTGGCTATACCATTTGGAAATTCAAGGTAAAAACTACGGTTTGAAAGAATTCAAGGAAGAAAATATATTTTTGTTCCAAGATATGATGTAAAACTTCATACAAAATCCAAATCTTTGTGTCTATGTTCAAAGTAAGCAAGCAAGGATTTAAAGAAAAAGAGTCGAACAACAACAAGATCAACAAAAATTCTCGCAATCTACTTTTTTTGGACAATATTTTAGTGATATTGGTGGATCCAGAAACGGATTAGGAGATTATTAAATTAATAAATCAGTAATTGTTGTTTCAATAAATTGTTTTTGATGTTATTTTTATTTAAAGTATTTTTCCCTTCATTTTAAATTTATTATTAGCTTAAATAATTAAATTTACTATTAAATATGTGTTAATTGTATTTTAGAGTAATAATAAACATCAAAATAATTAATAATATATTCTAAAATGAAATAATTTAAAAATTTAAGGACTTTTTATAAATAAAAAACTTAAACTCCAATATGGAAATGAAAATGACTTCATCCTCAATTTGGGAAAAAATATAACATTTTACCATTTTGAGGTTAAAATGGAGTTGGGTTGAAACAAAATTGACTTCAAAATGATAATAAAAATGATAAATGGGGCTGAATTGTAGATTCTCTTAAAACTTTATTAATGCATTTACAATTAATTTTGTTGAGAGAGAGTAGTTTCTTTCTGGAAAGCGATTAAATTAATATTCTCTTCGTTACTTTTTAATGAATTTTTTGAGATTTTCACACATATTAAAAAAAAATTACTTTTTAATTATAGATGCATAATTTTTTTTTTTGCAATTAAACAGTTTTCTATAAATTTAAACCAATAAGAATTTAAAAAACATAATAAATATTTTTTGAAAAATGAAAAAGTGTATCAAAAGTTAAAACATTTATCTTGATAAAATAACAAAAATTTACTAGATAATTCACTAAAAAAAAAACGAAAGGAGTATATTTTTATAGGAAAAAAAATACCCTTCTAGATCCGTTGCATATGCGGAGCATGCACTGCACACGAACTTTCATCCTTTTATGTCCCAAGAACCCAGAATTGACATTCAGTTAATTATTCTTGGTTTTACATGGAGTTCCAATTCCAACAAGATTAATCAACTAATCAACCAGTGACGATTGACGTTACGTTAGTTATTTAAAAATAAGAAATTCAAGCAGTCACGATTACGGTCCAAAAAAGGCTTCAAAAAGACACGTTTGTGAAAATGAAAACGAAATTTTTTACTTACTTTTCTCTTTATACTAGTATATTAAACAAAACACCTAACAGCTTTATAAATACAATTAAAACCAAAGATAACGTGAAGAGGATCCTTCTCTCCATTATTACTTTCTTCTCTTTATCTACTTAAGAATTGTAATTCTTAAAACGTAAACCAATCTTCAAGTACGTAAAAAATGTCCGATCACCAGAAAATCCATCCGGTGAGAAACGACCCGGAAGCTCCACCTCCGGCGCAACCAACTGCTCCTCTCGTTCCACGTGGCTCCTCAAGATCAGAACACGGTGACCCCACCAAAGTTTCTCCGACGCAACCACCACCGTTGGATCCTCCTCCGAAACCGAAGAAGAGAAGAAGCTGTTTGTGTAGGTGCGTGTGTTACACGCTCCTCGTTCTCTTTCTCCTTATTGTCATCGTAGGAGCGACCGTTGGTATACTCTACCTCGTCTTTAGACCGAAATTACCGGATTACAATATCGATCGGTTACAGCTCACTCGGTTTACGATTAACCAAGATTCGAGTTTGTCCACTGCGTTTAACGTCACCATAACCGCCAAAAATCCTAATGAAAAAATCGGAATCTATTATGAAGACGGAAGCAGAATTAGCGTTTTGTACATGCAAACCAGACTTAGCAATGGTACATTTAAAACGGTTTAAAAACTCGGCTATTTTAGTTGTTTTTTGGTTTAATTAGACCAAAAAGCAACTGGTTTTAAAACTAATCGAGTTTTGTAATATTTTTGCAGGATCGTTGCCGAAATTCTACCAAGGACATGAGAATACGACAGTTATATTCGTAGAAATGACTGGTTTTACTCAGAATGCAACCGGTTTGATGACGACTTTGCAAGAACAGCAGCTGTTAACTGGAAGCATACCGTTGCGAATTAGAGTTACCCAACCGGTTAGGATCAAGCTCGGGAAATTAAAGCTGATGGAAGTAAAATTCTTGGTGAGGTGTGGTGTATCTGTTGATAGCTTGGCTGCTAACAATATGATTAGGGTTAGGAGTAGTAACTGCAAATTCAGGTTTAGACTATAATTTATTTTCTTTCTTTTTCAAGTCCGAAAATTATTTAATATTTTACTATTTTTTAAATCGGAATTTGCATTACATTATTGAGGTGGGGTTGAGTGTCGTAGTTTTCCCCCCCGGGCCGATCCACGATCATCTCCTTCACTTTTGGTTTTGAAAGAATAAACAATTTTGTTACACACCTTGTAATTAATTAGTAAGAATGTTATTTGTTATAAATCACAAATGTGTTTTTGTGCTTTGAAAATGATAAATTTGGTTTTCCGAAAGGATTCAACGGGTATGTGTTTTCGTAGCTTCAGTAGATTAAAAAGCAATATAACGAGACACCATTATATCTTCAATCTTTGGACTTCTTAATTCAAGAGGTCAAAATATATCGAACCCAGAATCGATTGTTGCGATTCAATTTAGTCAGCGGCTTATTGACTTGTGTCAAGTCCTCTTACTGTTGTTTGTTCAGGTGTATCATTGGTTTGGTTTCTTTGGCGGTTTTATCTTTTTTACATCTTTTTGATTTTGGAGTTGTATATGTTAAATCATCGGTGAGTGGTTCTGGCGCGTTTGTATCCGTTTAAACCGCCAACCTTGGATTTTAGGGTTATAAACTTATAATCGCTTAACCAATCGCTCTGTATACATATTAATTCACAGTTTATCAATAAAAATTCAAATGATAACCATAAAAAAAAAAAAGCTGTGGCATGTAAATGTTGATTTCTTTGTTTTTCTAGAAAATAAAAATAATATAAATTAAAAATTTGGAGACTCAAATGAAAATTTTCTTTCGCCTTGACCGAAAAGAAAAGACCGATATATTTTGTTGAACCTATTTTCAAGAAACATTTAAGTTCCATCACTATTGCAAAACATTTTCTTGGCCGGGAAATATCTTTCTTACATTTCAACCAAAGAAAAGAAGAAAAAAAAAGTCAAGACAGAGAGGCTTTTACGTCTCTTATCTTCTGGAGACAAAGATGAGCCCTTTCAAGAACCATTTCAACTCTACTTTTTCTCTTCGTGACCACTCTCTGAGCCATCTCGTTATTGTTCTTGTGGATCTTTTTCGTTGATGACGATGATGACGACGACGACGCTTGATCTCCAACATTTTCCTTGACGTACTTTCTCTTCTTGTGTTTTTGCTTTTTCTTACAATTTGATGACTCTGTCCAATGCATTGACAACAACTTAATGGCTGATAACACAATACCGTATTTATTTATTACTTATTTTTCTTTTGTGCAAACACAATACCATATATGTGTACAGAAAATCTAGACTATCATTTGGATTTGAATTGACTTGATGATACATATATATATATATATATATATATATGTTCATGCAGTAATATTCAGTCAATTCAAATCCAAATGATAGTCTAGATTTAATGCATAACCACTTATGTATACACCAGATGCATTTGCATTAATATATCTTTTGATTTATTCGTTTACAAAATCAAGAATTAAATTTGGATGATAACAAAATGACTACACTATTAAAACCGTTTTCTAGCTGAACTACAAATTTCAGTCATTAGTATTTGATTGATTGATTTTTCTAGTGAAAAATAAAGTCAAATAAAACATATGGCATTAACGTGTAAAGTATATTAGTAAACTGAGCTATTTCCCAATTAAAAAATGCAATTTTGACCCTTTTTGTTTTTGAAAAGTACGGTAACTATCGAAGATGAGTCGAGCTATGCTAAATACATGTAAATCTCTATATAGAGAAGTTGCAACTTCCAAAGCATATATCTTAACAAATACTAGCACTGATCACTGGACATGTATTTGAGATAATAATTGTCAAGTGCGGTATTTGTAATTTGATTATCTTACTTATAAAAAGAATATTCGGTGGAATCGTCAATTGTTAAAACAATATATCATGGAAGAAACCACACGTAATCAAAGTAGTGTAAAACTAGCAAACCAAATAGTATTGAATAATGATCATAAAAAATGCGGGTGATCACAATCAAAATCTTATTAAAATCTTATCAAATTTCAATTTTTCTAGTGATCACAAACTATCAAAATCTTATTTCCCTTTTACCCAAAAAAAAAAAAAATTCCTCCCAAATATTTTAAAGAAACACACGTTGTTGCTATTGTAAGAGCATCTCCAACCCAGCCCCATATTTCACCTTTATTGTCATTT
>OVBJ01002318.1:0-18782 GCA_900406535.1 Noccaea bulbosa
TTCTTCGTGTATTGTTGAGTTTGATTCACTTTGGGGCGTTGAAAATCCCTAGATCGTGTTTATCTGAGATTTTGGTGTTGATTCGTACCTTTCGGTTTCAAAATTTCGGGGGAGTGTCGAGCGACACCATTCTTGGTGTCGATCGACACTGGAGGGTTGAGTGTCGTTCGACACCCTTTGTGGTGTCGGTCGACACTGAGCTGGCATCGATCGACACCAGTGGGGGGTGTCGATCGACACTATTGTGTTTGGCGAGTTTGTTGAGTTCGATTATTGCTGTCTTGATGATTGTTGTTTAATGTTGATGTATTGTCTGGTGTTGGACGTACATGGCCTGTAGACAGAATGATCAACTCACTAAGTATTTATGATAATACTTACGCATCTCTATTCCAATGTGATGCAGGTAACAGGAATGTCCAACCGCGGAATGAGGCCGGGAGAGGATGAGGATGTTTAGGATGTTTATGGTTTATTGTTTAAGTTATTTGTTATTGCAAACCTGGTGTTAGGTTGCTAGAGTTATTCTTTATTTAACTATTGAATTCATTTGTTGAACTGGTTTATGATTTAATATTTATTGATTTTTCTTCTGAGAATTTCCGCAATTGATAATTATTATTATAAAAAAAAAAAAAAAAGGGATTGGTTGTTTTAGTATTCCTCATTTTTTTTATGTATAAGAAAGTATATTTTCAATAACTTTAATTTGAAGGAAATTGAAAAGTAGGTGGTAGATTTTTCATTTATTTTGTTTGTCGTAACTTTTACTTTTTTGGTATAAAACTGTCAAGTTTTCGATTCTAAAATATTTGTGTAGACGTGTAAAACATTTAAAACTGAAAAATACTCATTTAATAAAAGAAAATCTCAATTAATTGAATTTCAAGTACTTCGAAATGTTGACGTGTCACAAAGTCATTTTAATCCAGGAGAAGGCGTTAATCGTCAAACTAAACCTCTTTGATTTATCCACGATTGCCAACATTACTGAGTAGTAATTGGTATTTTGGTTATATATTTAAAAGTTAAAAACTAACATTATTTGCGGTTGGAATTTTTATGCTAATTTCTTACTTAGAAAATATATAACTTATACTTTTTCTTCATTGAAGAAAACTGGATCGAAAACAATTTTTAATATATATGCTGACCAAGCAAATTTTTGTTTTTGTTTCTTTCTCCATTTACGCCCACATCAGCATATAATGGACTCCACTATAATTATTATTTTTAAATTAAATTATATTTAAAATATTTATTAAATACATGTTTAGTCATATTTCTTTACATATATTTATATCTTAAACATAAATAAAACTAACAAAAATACAAAAAATTAATTAATATAAGTACGTGATAAATTGGTGCTAATCATTTAAGAAAATTATAATATAAAATGAAGATGAATTAAAGAAATAGTATATATATATTTTAGCTTTTTGTTCAAAATGCTGTATAGAGAAATTATCCTCTATTTAATTTTTTATAATTTGTTTATGAGTTAAAATAATATAGAATATAAGTTAATTAATATAGTTGAAAGTTATGAAAAATTATTGAAAAATAAACTGAATTTGAGTTATTATATATAAATTTTATTGCAACGAAACATGAAAATTTTAAAACTACAACAAAAAATTATATAAATTTTATTGCAACAAAAACACGAAAAATTTTAAAAAATTTATTGTGATATATTTGTTTTAAAAATACAATTTATATTTACAAAACTAACATAATAGAAAATAATCAATGGTCATCATGCTCAGACGCTACCGCAATAAAGCAAATATGTAAAAAGTTATACATATTATTTTATACCATATTTGAAGTGAAAATGTGATTATTCACCATGTTTACAAATTCTAACGTCGAATCAAATGTATGTTTATAATCTAAATCATGCTAAATTTTAGAAAGAGAAAACACGAGATGAAGTGTGGAATTAACATCTTAATAAAAAAATAGAAAAATAATTTGATCAATTTTTTAGTGTGAATGGTTGGATTAACTCAAAACATAACCAAAACATGAAAGTTAACACAAAGCCATCATAAATTAAATTAACGAATATAAATAAAATAAAACAAAAAAGTTGTGGCAAACAATCCTGCGCGTGTGCGGAGCTTCAATACCTAGTAATTACAATACTAGAGTATTACTAACTAAATAATTACTAAATAATAATTACAAATAATAATGTAATAATATTATATATATATATATATATATTGGTACCAATTGTTTAGTCATAAATAATTTTTTGTTCAAAATTACAATATATAGTATTATTTTAATAAAATATAAAAAATTACTAGATAATACTAGTAATACTCTAGTATACTTACTACTATACATAATTAATATATTGTAGTTATTTTATATTAACGACTCTTATTAAAGAGGTGTGATTAGTTTGTGTGTTTTAAATGATTTACGTTCATAATTTTGGCTTGGCAGAGAGATGCTATCGCTAAAACACGACCGGTGGTGGAAGAAAACATCAGAGATATGTTACTTAAGTTAAATTTTCCTAAGTGCATCAAAGTAACAGACTTAGGATGTTCTTCGGGACAAAACACATTTTTAGTCATGTTTGAAATCGTCAACACAATCACAGGATCGTACCAACAAACAAATCAAAACCTACCAGAGATTGATTATTGCCTAAACGATCTTCCAGAAAATGATTTCAATACAACTTTCAAGCTATGTTGCATGGAAACGGAAACGGAAACGCGGAAGCGAAACGTTTCGGAAACGGGAAACGTCTTTCTTGAAAAATATAAGAATGAAAACGTTTTGGAAACGTATGTATATATATTATATATATACATATATTCAAAAAATTATAGTAAATATTAGAAATTTTACATAGCCAAAATATAACCTCTAAAATATAAAATATTCAGTATTATGGGGATTTATTTTATGGTTATTCATGTATATATATACTATATTCTGTATGAATGACTAATAAATCACTTTGGTGCAGTGGAAAGTATAGTGCTATTGAACGAAGGTGTTACGAGTTCGAAACGTGGAAACCTTTTTTTCAGTTCGTTTTCTCTTTTTTTAATAAATGAAGGATAGGATGGTAATTTTCAGTGTTATCTTCTTCCTCGACTTTTACTTTTCCAGAACCCTAATTTGGCATGGCGGCCACTTTCAAATGTTTTCACAACATTCATCATTTTTTTTTGCGTTTTTTAGTCGTCTGCTTCATAGATTTGTGAATCTAACATATATTAATCTATTACAAACTAAGATATTGAATAAAATCCAAATTCTTCAAATTTTTCCTAGTTCGGGTCTATGAAACATACACACAAACGGCTGCAGATGCCTCATTTTTGAACAGAAGAACAGGTTTCCATCGCGTTTCCGTTTTGGAAGCGGACGTTTCCACTTCGTTTCCAGATAAAAAATTTCAAGAAACGCGTTTCCTTGCGTTTCCGTCGCGTTTCCATCACGTTTCCGTTTCCGAAACGTTTCGAAACGCGAAACACTCAATCATTAGCGTTTCCGTGCAACGTAGCTTTCAAGTTGGTTCCTTCTTTTACTAAAGAACAGGGCCGTATTGTAACACGGGACCACATGGGATATAACACAGGGTCAATTTTATATTTTTGATTTTTTCTTTACGTTTTAGAGCCTATTTTTTTAGAAAATTTTGAAAATAGCTGAGTACATAATTTTTTCTATTCCATGGTCCAAAATTCCATTGATACGGGCCTGCTAAAGAGGTTAAAGGAAAGTGTTTTATATGATCAGGAATCCCAGGTTCTTTCTACTCGAGGCTTTTTCCAAACAAATCTCTTCATTTTCTCCATTCATCTTATAGTATTCATTGGCTTTCTAAAGTTCCTCAAGGGCTTGAAGATAACAAAAACAACGTTTACATTAGAAGTGGATGTCCTCTAAGTGTGAGCAAGAGTTATATGACTCAGTTCCAAAATGATTTCTACTCATTCTTAAGATTACGGTCTGAGGAGATGTTGTCCAGTGGACACATGATTCTCACGTTCATAGGCAAAAAAGATTTAGATCCCTTAAACCGAGACGGTCACTACCTTTCGTCCTTGCTATCTGATGCACTCGTCGACCTAGTTTCAGAGGTACCATGCCATTTTTTATATGTATAAGCTAATTTACTAGATGCATATTATTCTCATTTATATACTATAATCTATGATTTATACTAACGTGATGCATCTTATTGATCAGAAAATATTAGCTTGTGTTTCTTTAAAATGTTATATACATAAATGATGGAGATTTTCTTATTTTTCTTTCTTTTGTCTTATTAGAAACAACGAGTCTATTTACTATTTTTTCATTAAATATTGTAACGAAATAATGTTGTGAGAACAGGGAGTTGTGAAGGAATCAGAAGTGGAATCATTCAACCTACCGTTCTACAAACCGAACGAAGGAGAGGTTAGGGAAATTGTTCAAAATGAAGGCTCTTTTGAGATTAACAAAATAGACACATATGAACTTCTTGTCTACAACAAAAGTGATGAAGAGGAAGATGATGATGACCAATCATCACATGGAATCGAAGTTGGGAAAAAGAAGGCAAATGTCACAAGATCCATCACTGAACCCATGCTTCTTGCTCATTTTGGTGATACCAATATCATTAACCACATCTTCGACAAGTTTGCACACCATGCGACCCAAGATTATGCTAGATTTCCCGACCAAACAACGTTCAATATCATCATTTCTTTGATCAGGAAATAAACAAAAAGAAGTCTTTGTAATGATATGAGTTATTTGTTCTTTCAATATCACCATTTCGTTGCTCTTTTGTCTTATCATCTCTTGTTGTTCTTGTTTCTTGGGTTGTTTATGATACTATCTTCTCGCTGTAATAAGTTGCTATGGAAACATTGTAAAACTCTGCAAAATGGTATGAAATTTTAATATGATTACCAAAAAAAAAAAAAATCCATGATTTGACCAGTATATCAATTGAATAATGTAATAAAAAGAAAAGCTAAAGGATCAAATATTTGAATCACTTAATAGAATTTCCATAAAACAATTATAAAATGTTAAAAACATACAAGTTTTAATTTTTGTTTGCAGTCATATGTTTGATAGACCAATATAACATAATTACTTTTACTTTTTTAAAGACACATAAGTTTGGATATTCTGTAATTAAAAATAACGTTCCCCCGGATAAGGATAGAGCTTGGGTTTAATCTTGCCAATTACTTCGTTTTTAATGTTTAAAAAGTTACCAAAACATAAAAACTTATATAAACATAAAGAAAATATTGTTTACAAAAACATTAAAAAATAAAAAATTGTTTGATTCAGTGAGAGTGACCCACAAGGTCCGATCGGGCCACCCGCTGACCCGAATTATTTTCTGGGTCCCAAAAACACAGCGTTTTAAGGCTTCGGCTACAAGAAGGGCTAAAGAAGCCAACGCCGAACAAAGTAAAATAAACACGAACCCCTAATTTTGGTGTCTGGTTTGTTTCTTCTGTACTCTTTGTCCTTCAACTCCTGAAAAAGCTTTGGTAAAATCCTTCGGCCATGGCGCACGGAGGTTATGCCAAAAGAAGGGTTTCGGAACCGAAGCAGACGGCCGGAAGCAGCAGCCGGAGGTCGAAAGCATTACGTGTGGAGAAGAAACCTAAGATTGTCTCACTCAAGAATCAGATGCGTTCCGTCGAACGCTTTCTTCGTAAAGTCAGCTCCTTTTCTCGGATCTCTCTCTGCTTCAGGGTTTTTTTCTGGAATTTAGGGTTTATGGTCGAATTTCTGTTAAATTTCCAGCCTTTCTAGTATGATGTTTCTGGGTTATGTTCAATTAGAGGATTTGATTATTGGGCATTCGCTATTCTCAATTAGAAAAGCATAAAAATGTCTAATTTTCAATTAGTGATAGAGAATGGAATGTTGATGTGTTGGTGATACTAAGTATGTGTGACAATTATCTCTGTAGGATTTGCCTCCTGAAGTAAAAGAGTCACTAAAACAGAAGTTGGAAGATTTGAAGAAGCAGCAAGACGACCATACTCGTCTTGCTGTAGAACGTAAAATCTTCCTCAGGAACAGAAAGATCAAATTCTTTGGTGAGAGCCTTACCTACTCGTTTAAATCAGTAATGACTTACTCTATTGTGCGTGGAAAGTTTTGAACTTTTCTTCTTGAATTAGAGCGGAGAAAGATCGAAAGGAGCATTAGACGTCTTGAGAAGCTACATCGTACTTCATCTGCTCATGTGGGAGATGCAGATATAGCTGAGCAACTCAGTAAACTCAAAGAAGATCTTGAATATGTTCGGGTAAATTCAATGGCTTCTCCTTTTACTATATGTTAGCTTTAGTTGAAAATGTATGTTACTGAGAGTTTTAGTTTTATTGTATGTGCAATTGTAGTTCTTCCCCAAAAATGAAAAGTATGTATCTCTGTTTACCGGAGCTGAGGATTCAGAAGTGATTGAGAAAAGAAGTAAAATGCGGAAGCAGATCAAAGCCAACATTATTGTCGCTGCTGCTAGTGGGAAAGAGTTGGAAGGTAAACAAAATATGTTTATTAAGTATATTCGTAGCTAACGAAATGATGATATCTCTTAACTTGTGTGATGCTATTATGGTTATGGACAAGCAGAGACTGGGAGTGAAGATGATGGACTTCTTGACCTTAGTGATGATGATTTCTTTGATAAAGGGAGTTCAAGCGATGAAGCAGACGCAGATGATGAATTGACTGATAAAAGCACAAAGTACGGTTGTATACTTTCGTCTAGACGTCAATACTTCTACTTTCTGACTATAATCTAACAAATTTTTTTCAGGGAGGCTGCGTCCAGTGCTTCTGGTAAAGCAGCAACATCTGGTGTGTCTAGTGATGAACGGAACCAGGTAGGATGAGTGTTTCCTTGATAAAACCTCATGGTTGTTGTATGGTACAAGATTTGAATATTTCTGAAATCTTGTAGAATCAAAACTCTGCGAGGGCTTTAATGCCACCACCACAAGCAAGATTCGGAACAAATTCTAGGAAGAGTTTTTCATCTGTGCAGAGGAATGAGATGCCATCGTCGTCGAGAAACGCTTCAAATAGAAGAAGCGAGTCTTCGTATAACGCCAGGCCTGCTGCAGCAACCAACAGAAGAAGCGAGTCTTTGTATGACGCCAGGCCTGCTGCAGCAGCAAGCAGAAGAAGCGAGTCTTCGTATGACGCCAGAGCCGCCGCTGCCGCGACTTCATATAGCAGTCAGAGTAGCAACTTGAGCTCCAATTCTGATGCTCATAAACCCAAAAGGAAGAGACGGCCTAAGAAGAAGAAGCAGGTACAGTTTTTTGCTCCTTAGGAGAGAGATTCTTCTGACTAACAAAACCATATGTACTTCTTGTTTACTTGTTTGTAAACATAATGTTTGATTCTTCTCTTTTTGCTGTTTTTGCAGGTGTGATCGGATTCTGAGTTTCTTCAACACACAGTCGAAACTGCAATCTGTATGGCAAACTTAAACTATATCAAATGTTTGTTGACCCAAAAAAAAAAGAAAAAATGTTATATCAGCTGTTGTATTCTAAATCTTAAAGTCACAATTTCTTACCATTTACATTCTTTTTATATACAATTTTTTATCAAGATTTTACTAAGTTCTCTCTCTCTATATATATATATATGTATAAGCCAGTTTCTTAAGACTTTTATTTTTTGTATGGAGTATGTTTTAGTTTAATTTGCTGATGTTTTCTTTTTGTTTGTAGATCATAAATATACGATGCAAAAATGTACGAGCAAAAATAAATTTTATGTTGAACTGCACTGACCTTAATCTAAAAATCTAATTAAGAAAGAATTCAATTCGTTTTTGACCAATCAATGGGTGCAGAAGACTGAGAAAAGTAACAAAACAAATGCAGAAGAAAAAACATTTTTTCACTAAAAAAAAAAGAAAGAAAAACCCAAAGATTTATTGCGGCTGAATCTTGATTGAAGGACGACCCACCAAATGACGCCGTTGAAACACATGAATCCCTACGGACAAGAGATCCAGGGATGATGTCTCTGAGATTCATTCAACACAGAGAATTTGGTTAAAAAATCTAATCAAACACCCATAGATTTATTATACTTTCTTTCAATTCATATTAGTTCTTATTGAGGAGACTCAAGTGGCCAAGTGGGAGTGAAAACGAAAAAGAAAAAAAAAAAAAGGATTTTGATGGAATCAAATTTCAGGTGGCTTTTATATGCCATCTTGATCTCTCTGACGTTCTCGGGTTTCGTTCTTAACGATGGAGTTGTCGCCGAAGGTGTTAAGCCTGATGAAGCTAAACAGCTTCGAGACGAGGTAAGAAATTCCTTAAAACAGATCTGCGATTTTTCTTCGCTCTTGATTTCTTTTCGATGCGTATCCGATTGGCTTTGTTAGTAAATGCTCTTTGGTTTGTGCCCAAATTGAGTAAAGTTTTGATTTTTACTCAAGTCTAATAGACTGTTGTTGATTATGATCTTAAAGGTAAGGCCTTTAGACTTTCGAGCTGAGAATAACTTGGTTTTGTGGTGGAGATTGGAATGTGTAGGCAGTTGTTGATATCGATTTGTTCGATAATTACCTCATTTGATGGCTCTGTCTCTTAAAAGTGATGGGTTTGATCATACTGAGTCTGAGTGTAGGTACGTGAGATGTTTTATCATGCTTTTGATGGATATATGAACAATGCGTTTCCACTCGATGAATTGAAACCATTATCTTGCCAAGGAGAAGATACTCTCGGAGGCTATGCGTTGACCCTGGTAATGAAAACACTGTAATATTTAACCTTCTATATTGTTTTAGGAAGCCGTGTATGTAAAAACTTGAGGATGGGTTTGTCCCTTTTTGTTTGTGTAGATCGATTCGTTGGATACATTAGCTTTACTTGGTGACCGAGAGCGCTTCACTTCTTCTGTTGAATGGCTTGGTAAAAATCTTCAGTTTAATATAGTGAGTAAAGGATACGTTTTGGCTTCTCTACCAAAGACCAAGTTTAAATAAATTGTCATCTTCAGAAAAAGTTGATGCACTGATACATGTTAATCTGCAGAATAAAACCGTCTCTGTGTTCGAGACAACTATCCGAGTCCTTGGGGGTTTACTTTCTGCTCATCTGATTGCAAGTGACTATGCAACGGTACTGTTTTTCTTCTTCTGCTTACAAGTTGATATTTGTACATTCTTATGAAAGTGGTTTTGATTTTGTTTGCCCTGTGACATTGAATTGAATCCTATCTGATGAATAGGGCATGAGAATTCCATCGTACGACAATGAATTACTAGTCTTGGCTGAGGATTTGACAAGGAGAATGCTTCCTGCATTTGATACTCCGACTGGTATGTTCTTATAGTCATCTCTTGTTGATAAGCTGGCGTGCGTATGAAATATATGCGAAAGCGGGGGCTTGTCATGTCATCTCTTTTGTATTCTCTGCAGGAATCCCATATGGATCTGTGAATTTGATGTACGGCGTTGACAAAGATGAAAGCAAGGCAAAACATCTTCTTTTTCCTTCTTACGTATTTAGTTCGTTCATTGACCGAACCAAACGAAACTTAGATTGTTGAGATTGGACTTGCTCATTTTCAGCTTCTTTAGATTCATGTTGTGGAACTCGTGTTTGACTTTGGTGTGTTCGTTTGTTCAGATAACATCAACTGCGGGTGGTGGTACTTTGACTTTAGAGTTTGGCGTGCTTAGTCGTTTAACAAATGATCCCGGTGAGTGAAGCTATATAAAGCTTTGGTACTTGTCTTTAGCTCTCTTTATTCTCCTATCAAGATGTGATGTAGTTTTTTTTTTTTGAATCTTACGTGCTCTTAACTTGAAGTTTTCGAGCAAGTTGCAAAGAATTCGGTGAGGGGACTATGGGCTCGTCGTTCAAGTCTCGACTTGGTTGGTGCTCACATCAATGTCTTTACAGGTGAATGGACACAGAAGGTAGCTGTCTTAACATCTTAAGAATCTTTTTCATTTCGTTGAGGAACTTTGCTCCCACAAAACAACTGGTCTTTCTTGTCACCCAAATTCTGAATACTAGTGTCTACTTTGGCAGGATGCTGGTATAGGAACAAGCATTGATTCTTTCTATGAGTATCTCCTCAAGGTTAGTAAGCATAGCCCTTTATTGGGATATAATGCCAAGTCCTAGAGTCCAGAAACCCGTAAATCCTGTTCTTCGTCCTTGCATTAAAGCTGAATGACACTGAGATTTCCAGGCCTATATACTATTTGGGGATGAGGAATATTTATACATTTTCCAAGAAGCTTACGGGTCTGCAATGCAGTACCTCCACAAGGATCCTTGGTAAAGCTTTTTTCTATACATTTTGTTTTGTTACAAAACATGAAGAAGCAATTCCTTTGTTTGGACTATTGTTTCTTCTAGTTTTTTCGTAGGTATGTTGAGGTCAATATGGATTCCGGAGCTATCGTCTGGCCAGTATTCAACAGCCTTCAAGCTTTCTGGCCTGGACTTCAGGTAATCTGATTGGTTGTTTGTTAATATTTTTTTTCAGCCAGAAAACTAAAACTATGCTGTTTGTCTCTCAAAAAGGTTTTAGCTGGAGATGTTGATCCTGCTATTAGAACTCACACTGCCTTCTTTAGCGTCTGGAAACGATATGGTTTCACTCCCGAAGGTTTTAATCTCGCTACACTTAGCGTCCAGGTACTCCATCTTGCTTTTTAAGTGTCTCAAGTAACACTGTGATGTTATAACTTGATAGCTACTCTTCTTTTTCCTTACAGTATGGGCAAAAGAGTTATCCGCTGAGGCCGGAACTAATCGAGAGCACATATTGGCTATACAAAGCTACCAGAGATCCCAGGTCACCAATTTCGTCCACCGTTACACTACTGAAACTGCAAATACAAATTGATCTTGTTCTTGATCTTGATCTGTTTTCTATTTTTATCGTCGACAGGTGTCTTGATGCAGGACGTGAGTTCGTGGCTAGTTTGCAATACGGGGCAAAATGTCCTTGCGGTTACTGTCACATCACAGATGTTGAACTTCATAAACAAGAAGATCACATGGAAAGCTTCTTCCTTGCAGAAACCGTAAGCAAATGCAAAAGACTCTTGTTTCTCAATCATGCATTTTTACTTCACTTACCTTAAAGGCTTGGCATGTTTTTGCATTTCATGAATGTTTTCAGGTAAAGTACTTATGGCTACTCTTTGACTTAGCTGTTGATTCAGATAACCTCGTCGACAATGGCCCTTACAAGTAAACCCCTCATAAACCTCTAGATTCAACATCGAATTACCGCAATCATTTCACTGATTTTTCTTTTATCGACAGATACATTTTTAGCACTGAAGGGCATCTATTACCATTGACACCACAAATATCTCTAGCTCGAGAACATTGCTCTTACTTTGGTGGATATTGTCCACGAAACGCCACAAAACAAGAACAAGAAGGAGATGATCGAGTCCCTGGAATCGAGCTCGGGACTCAGAGTAACATTTATCCTTACCACGAGTCTTTCCCAGTCACCGGTTTGATAAAGGTCAGTCTATTAGAAAGAACAAAAGGTTGTTTCTTTTCTTATTTTCTTTTACAACAATTGCAACAAAGTCATTTTCTTGGTTTTTGTAGGGTTTATGTCCAGGTCTAACTCATGGTCAGAAATACGGTTTGTCTTATGGTTTACCGGAGAAGACAGAACGTGAAGATGTTAACCGAGCTAAACCGGTAATCACGAGCCGTTCGATTGTGGTGATCTCTGACCAAACAGTGGAAAAGAGACCACAGGTTGATGAAGAAGGAAAATTTACTTCTCAGTCTGAACCAATTATGAGTATCTCTGGTGGTAGTAGCAACGAACAAACCGGTCAAGAGCTAACTTTGTTAGAGTCAGAAACTGATGATCAAAGACTATACTCTTCTTAACTTTTGTTTTACATGTTCCAAAAAGAAAGAAAGATTACAATTTTGCTTTTGAAAATGAAATATAGATTACATTTTGATTATCTGATGTGCAAAAAGTTGTTACCATTTGAGTCATTTTGATTTCTGATCTTTCTTGATTTCTTCAACTTATATAGTCGTTGAACAAAAAAAAAAAAGTATTTATATAGTCATCTTGCATCAAAAACGTTTATATTATCAGTTTGTTGATCATAATCAATAACATCAAAAAACATAAGGGTTTGAATGTGAAAACTCTAAACTGTTGGAGGAGCTTCCTGAAGAAACTCTAATTCAATGAACATATACCATTTCTTATTCATGAAGTTGTTAGGTTATTTTAATAGATAGTGGAGACAAATTAGCACAGTTGGTAGATTTACTTGTTTAAGCTGTGGGGGACCAAAGTAGCAGTAGGAATCAAACTAACAAAAGATAATATAAACATTTACAAAGTCCCAAAAATTATTCTCACTGCTCGATTAGATTTCTTACTTGTTTAATATTTTTCTTTCTCTCTCTTCTGTGATTAAACCTCTATAATTTATGTGAAAAGAAACTAGAATCCAAGGAAATTTGCTTAAAAGCTGGCTTTTTAATTTTCTGCCATAAAACAAGCTTTGATTTATTGCATTGTTTTGTTGTGTTCATCCGCAAGTTAGGTTCTAGGCTTATAGCTTGATCCAATCAAAACCCATTGATGGACTCTGAAGTATCTTTATTAGGAGCTCCTAAAATTAATATGGATCTTGGTTTGATAATTAGTAACATTTGCTATGATTAATCTAAATTTTGAGGTCTTGGTTTGATGATAAACACACATCTTTTGAAGAAAATAGAAAAGAAACGTAACAGAAAAGGGTATTGTTACAAAATCAAATGTGTTCGATGAGAACACACAACAACAACAACAACAACAACAACAACAACAACAAACATGTTTGAGATTAGATCTTTACAATAGCACGCAACCTTCCCCTTTAATGGAGAAAAACAGAGTTATACAGCTAAAGTTTAGATTTAGATCATTCTCACACTCTCTATGCTTAACACCATTTAAGCATCTCTCTGTTACATTTTGTTACCATCATAATCAAGAACACCACAAGAAACTGATTTTTTTTTTTTTAAACCGATGAGGTAAAAATTCACAGTTTTTTTTTCATACAAACATCTCTCCCCGAAAACCCAAGCAGTTTCAAAGCTTTTTGTTTGTGTGTTTCTCTTAAAAACAGAGAACACACATAACAAAAACTCTGTTTCTGAATCTTCTCTTTGATCTTTTGTCTCTTTTAGGTTATATTAAACACCACAACCTAAACCTTTAACTTCTGATCCTTTCATGATCCTTAGCCTCTTACATGAAGATACAAACATCCTGTAGCAACAACAAACAAAAATACCATAAATACTAAACCTAACTTAAAAGAAAAGAAACAAAAAAAGCTTTTTATGAATGAAAATGTTACTTACTCCCAAGGAACATCACCAACAAGCATCCAATCACCATCTTTGTCTTCATAAGTAGGCACAAAGTCTGAGCCTTTATATCCTTCTCGCTCAAAATATTCTCCCACAGAGAACTTAAACATGTTTTCAAGTGATTTCATCAATTCTGGATATTGCTTATACACCGTTAGATCTATCTTCCTCAGATATGGAGCACCATCCATACTTACTTTCACATACATTCCTTGGCCTTCAGATTCGTTCTTCTTTGCCTGAATACTGTTCTTCCTGAAAGATCTAACAGGTGGCCATCCAATAATCTGAGCCCTGCAAAAAAAAAAAACATAAATTGCAATAGATTAGATCAGATCTATACAATCACCAATACAAATTTTCATACAAAGTTTTCTTGGATTTGATTCCAAACACTTACTTTGGAGGAGAAGCGGTTTCAGTTTTTCCAGTGGATTCAATATCTTTCTCAGTTTCAGGTAATGCTCTTTTGTTGCTTTTACCGCAAGAAATCATTTCTTTCTCTTCTTGACATACATCTTCTGTTCCTGGTAATCCTAATCTCAGCTCTGTTGCCTTTAGGTTAACAAACTCATCACAAACACCAACCTTTTCCATTTTCTTAGATTAATCTTCAAAGAAAGAAATTTGTGTTCTTGTGTGTGTTTAGAGAGAGGAAGACTTGGTGGATGAGAAGAGGCTTTGTGAAGAAGAGTGTTTTATAGGAATTGAAAGTTACTTTCCCATTTTTTGTAATTTAGAAAAAAGGGTTTTAACTTGAATTAAGGACAAAGGCAAAAGCTAAAGCTGTCGGGTAGTAAACAGTAGCAGCAACTTTGAGGCAAAGTGTGTCCCATCATTTTGGGGACATTTGCGGGACACTTCATCTTCAACCAAAAAATACTTTCTTTGATCTTAATGGACGATCCAGATTATTTTCCTTGTAACCCTAATTCAAGGAAGTGGGGTTAGGTATGGTACACTCATGTGCAGAATATAAAACCCATTTTCTTTGGTTGAGCATTGAGTTTTGTAGGGTAAGCATTACATATGGTCTGTCATATGCAAATGTCACCTTTCTCTCATTCTCTTCTCTATATCTTAATGCCAAGAAGTTACTCTGTTTTTCTATTTGTGGTTCTTGTTACGTCAAGATTAGATCATCCTAGTCAATTGAGTTGAAACTCTAGCTGTATTAAGTCGAACAAATTTATAGTTTGTTGTGTGTTTTTGAAGATAAGATTTCGCGGAGCTTCATTGACTTTTATTTTCACAGAGTACTAAAGTTTGAGTTAAAAATCTAGGTGATTTTGTTAGTTTTTTTTTAATCTCTTGTCAATGAAACATGCAACCACATGGATTATACTCATTGTTTCTTCTTTACTTAGTCATGAAAAAAACAACTTTGTCTCTCTGTCTCTATGAAACTTCTAATGATCTTTCATATAAATGAATCTACAAACAAACTGACAAGAAATCTACTCAAAAGGTTTTGTCTTTTGACAGTTCATCATCTATGGGGTCTTATAGTTCATGTAACAGCCAGGCATTTGCTGTACTTGTCATGGTTTAATGAACCAAACCAAATCGAATTATGGCAGGACCGGATTTAAAGACCTTACATGTGTAACTAATTGGAGTTTGGACTATGGTTTCGATATCTTTTGTAGAAGAATATTATATATATATAGAGATAATTTAAAGGTATGGAATTGTATCTAGAAAACTCTGTTCACCACATATCAAATATATGTTTTAAATATATGTTTTAACACAAAAAATTACGTACAGTATACGACCTCCAAGTAATTTTTGAGACGACGTTGCATATGATTTATTTGATTACGACATTTGGAAAGTGAACATTTTGGAAACGACGTTTTGCATATGGTTTTATCAGAATTTGGTTCTAAAAGGGAAAAAATAATACTTCCTTTTCTTCTGTAATTATTTAGATGTATCTGGATGTGTTTTGAGTCCAAATACATCTAAATAATTACAAATACATTTTTTAAAAATATCAAGTTTTCTAAAACAGTAAAAAGAGTAGTGTGGTATTTATTGTACATGCTAAACAACAAAACTTTGTGTTCGATTTGAAATGGGAAGGTGGTTTTGTTTGCGTGGTGATTAATTAAGATTTTAAGTTCATCGGTAGCTAGAAATTAAATACCGAAAATGAAATATATCTACAACACACCGGTTAATGAATTTCTCCCCGGTTCCGTTTCATGGTCATAATTGCAAAATTAAATTTATTTGGAATCTAAATAAATTTGAAAAGGTTAGGCTGTATTAATGATGTTGGATTAATCCACCGTCGATCCAATTAATGATAAGATAGTATATACCTTTAGCACAAAAAAATGTAGAAGATACATACACACATGATCCTACATGTTTATAACTTTATACCATCATCATAAGTTCGTAGGTATAGGCAATACGGAGCTAATATTATTCGATTTCCACCGCAATGACCACAGGCAGAATGCTTGTAACCTACCCAACATTATTTTTTTTTTTTATAATTCAACGGTAAATCCCAAACTTATGGATGGATACAGATTAATTTTTTGAAAAGATGCAGTCCACGGATAGATTCTCTCTCCGGATATTCAAATAAGCCGTAAGCAATTGGTCCATATCCGTATAAATATCCAGAGATATCATGAGGTAATTTCTTTCAGCAGGGTTTGAACTCCTGACTTGGGTGTAGGTAGGAGCTCTTCTTTATCATTGGGCCATGATGTTCCTGACTAACCTAATCAACATTGCAACCATTTTCCAGAAATATATCTTTTTTATTTTATTTAACCTAATTTTTCACTGGCACAGTGTTCATTTTCTGTAACCTAAGCTTATAGTTTACCAGTTGTGTTAATACCATAATTATAAGCCGTATAATTACATTTTTGTATTTTTATTAATTAGAAAATACTCATTCTTCGCTAAAACGAACATAGGAAATACATCTTAAGTCAAATTAATTTGTCTCCAAAAAAGACCCTCAATTCTTGGAAAATTTAACAATGCCTAATTTTTTCAAGTGTAATTAGTTTGATATTACATCAAAACTTTGAAGGCATTTTTTTTTTCAACAGCCTCTCTACCCTTAGATTGAAGGCATTCTTAGAAACAATAAAATTGAATCATTTTGCATTTTCAGAAACATTTTGATTATTTTTTCATAATCATAGTAATATATAAAAAAGTAACTAAATATTATAATTAAGAAATATATGAATAAATTATATATTTTTAAATTACTAGTGAAATTCGTAAACTTCGACATCGAGAACTGCAACTATAGTATTTAAATAGTAAAAAACAGTTTAATAAAAAACTTTAATGAAATCACAGACAATATAATCATGAAAAACAAGGGGAACATTGAAACAAGCAACATCTTTTATCCCATTTAATTTGATGATAAATGATTGTGGATTGATGGATTTTCCAAGCAGGGGAATTAAATTATCATGGAGAAGAAGGCGATGAAGTAAGATGGTTATATGTCGTTTAGACAGAGCTTTAGCGAATGAAGATTGGCACGATTTATTCATATTCTCTCATGTGGAGTATTTGCGTATGATTGGCTCTGATCATAAACCAATAATGGCTACACTAAACTCACAGAAAGTAATAAAATGATGCCAATTTTGGTTTGACAAACGGTGGATTGGACTCGAGGGTTTAATAGAATCTATTGATCGAGGATGAAATATGAGAGGAGGAGGGATGACCCAAGGAATTGTGGAAAAGATACAGAATTCAAGACATGAGATTTCGATATGGAAAAAAGAAACAAAACCATATGGCAAAGAAAAGGTAAACGAACTTCAACATGCCTTGGAGGAAGCCCAAGATGATGACAACTGCACACAAGCAGAAATTGTAGAGATAACTGCTAAGTTGAAAGCAGCTTATCGGGATGAGGAGGAATACTGGAAACAGAAAAAGCCAGAACTTGTGGCTCAAAGATGGTGATCTAAATACAAAAATTTATTATGCTTCTACCAAACAAAGACGGACAATAAATCAGACAGTAGGATTACACAATCAAGCCAATGTATGGATAGATGGAGAAAAAGAAGTTGAGAAGGTTGCCGTCGAGTATTTTGAAAACCTTTTCATGATGATCTCACCGGTTGATTTTGACGGGGTCTTGGTAAATGTCATAGAAAAAATTACAGTTAGGGACAATGAACTGCTGACGCGACAAACAACTGAATCAGAAGTGCGGACTGCTCTTTTCATGATGCATCCCGAGAAAGCACCAGGCCCGGATGGACTGACTGCATTATTTTTTCAGCGATCATGGCACATAATAAAGGAGGACATTGTGAAAATGGTTAATGATTTCTTAACTACTGGGAATTTTGATGAGAGGTTGAACTTGACAAATATTTGTCTAATACCAAAAACGGATAGACCAAGTAGAATGACAGAGCTACGACCCATAAGTTTGTGTAACGTGGCCTATAAAATAATTTCAAAGGTTATATGTCAGAGGCTCAAGATTTTATTACCTCGACTCATCTCTGAGACACAGCCTGCCTTTGTGTCGGGACAACTGATTTCGGACAATATACTAATAGCACAAGAGATGTTTCATGGGTTGCGAACGAATAAGTAGTGTAAAGGCAAATATATGGCGGTCAAGACTGACATGTGCAAAGCTTATGATAGGGTGGAATGACTCTTTTTAGAAACCCTTATGCGAAAGATGGGTTTTGCAGACAGTGGATCACTTGGATAATGTGGTGCATCAAATCCGTTAAATACAGGGTCCTAATTAACGGGCAGCCAAAGGGTCGAATACTACCGAATCGGGGCCTCCGACAAGGTGATATGTTATCCCCTTATCTATTTATTTTATGTACGGAGGTCTTAATAATAAATTTAAGAAAAGCAAAAGAATTAAAAGAGATAACGGGTCTAAAAGTGGTCCGGGCTTGTCCACCGGTATCCCACTTATTCTTTGTGGACAGTTTATTTTTCTGTAAGGCTACAAGAGAAGAGAGCCAGATATTGCTTCGGTTACTAAAGGAGTACGAGTTAACACTGGACAACAAATAAATTATGACAAGTCTTCAGTACGGTTTGGCCATACGGTGGAAATGGGGGTACGGGATTCACCAAATTTTGGGTATAAAAAATATTGGGGGTATGGGTAACTATTTAGGAATCCCAGAGAGTTTAGGAGGAGCGAAAACAAAAATCTTTAATTTTTTGATTGACAGGCAACATAAGAAAATCAATGGGTGGACATCGAAACTGTAACAGTCCGTCTCCGGACCCACTGCCCACGGCATTGCCAGCGTTGCAGCACAATACACCCCAACCCCTCTGGTGTACACACCGCCGCAGCCAGC
>OVBJ01002319.1:0-18776 GCA_900406535.1 Noccaea bulbosa
TGGCCCTGCGGGGAGCCTTTGGCAGTGGGCCTGGGTTAGCCCGGACTGTTAGAAGATTGGTCGAATCCCACTTGGGCCTAATGCAGTAGCTGTTATGGTAAATTCTGTAACAAAACCAGAAGCATATGTTTGGAGGCCCACGTCAACCATCATAACACTTGGGAACACTGTCGGAGCCAAAATTGCTTGGCCAGCCGATAAGGTGATATTGGACAATACTGACTCGTGTGGAACAAAAACTGATGGATCATGGTAATCATTGAGTCTAATTATATATAGAACTGTATAAATTAGTTATTACAGTGATTAATTTTTTTCGTTTACCATCTCATTGCTAGGATGCAAATGCATCACCTGGAAGGGTCCACATTTTTGATTGGAATTGGGAAGGTGAGATCATTGGTGAGGGGATTTTATGTTCAACAGATCCAAAAGCTTTGGTAAACAACATTCCTTTGGGTCCGAATGCTGCAAGTTTGAAGGTTGTACATGTGGAAAGAGGTAATGCTTTTTTGTGGAGACCAAGTGCAGAAATGTTAGTGTTGAGTGATGCACTTAATGAGAATATCGCATGGCCAATAGACAAAGTACAGTTAGTCAACCCTGGTACACCTCTGGAGGAAACAGCAAAGATTTCACATGCGGTAAATTTCTCAACTTTCTGAGTTTGCATTGAAGTTAATATATGCTTACTTTAGTTATTGGTGTTGTTGATGTCATGAGGATTGATGGAACATTTCTGTTTTTTAAATTATGAATACTAGAGTGGAAGTAACAGTACCAGCAGTAGCAAAGGCACAAAACCGAAGTGCATCTTGTTAGATTGCAATGGATCTGGACAAAGAGTTGCACAAGGCCGAGTTGCTTCAACTGATCCAACTGATAAGGTCCATTTCGTCCCTTTAGGTCATAATGCTAGTAAAGTATGGGTCGAAGTGTAAAAGATTGATGATGCAGGGGTGTGGAGACCGAATTCTGAAGTGGAAGTCATTGCTGATGCAGTAGGAACCACAGTGGCTTGGCCTAATGACAAACTTATATTGCTGTGAGAAATTGTAATTTCCTTTATAACTTTGTTTCTGTTAGTACTTTTAAAAGTTTGGAACAATATTTATGTATGACATTTTGATTATCTTTCTGACAATGATATGCAACGAGATGTCTACTTCTTTCATAAATTGTGTTCGTCATAATTTGGTTAGCTTGCTTGTGTTAAAATGCTAACAAATTTTGAAGCTTAGTTTCTGAAATCGGAGATTGCATAAATATTAAAAATAACATTTCTTGAATGCTATTTTAGTATAATATGCAGCACAAATCTAGTGCTATAGTATAAAAATTAATTGCAGTTTGTAATCGCCGTAACAAACGTAGTAGTAAAAAATACAAAGTCTTATTGAAAAGCTTTTAATTGCAACATAAACTCGGCTATAATATATAAAGATATAATAGCAAACCTTAAATCTGCTACCAAAAGTACGAAATCTGTTATCGCGGGCGATGATACAGCGTTTATCAAACCGCTATGATATTATTATATAGCATTTTTGCGACGCTACAATATCCCTTTTTTCCTGTAGTGGACGCACTCATAATCGAGCTCGCAATAGCCGGATTTGAGCTGACAAGAGTCATGATAGACACTGGAAGCTCAGTAGACGTACTGTTCTACGATGCTTTCAAACGAATGGGTTTTGAAAACTCCGCACTCCTAGGAGGCCGTATGCCTCTAACAGGTTTCGCCGGATAAACGACCTATAATCAAAGCGGGTGGTATAACAAAAACAATCGATTTCGTAGACATAGATCGCCCTGCGCCATTCAATGCCATCCTTGGCAGGCCGTGGCTCTACACCATGAAAGCGATTGCTTCCACATACAACCAGTGTGTTAAGTTTCCTACAACGTGGGGAACTAAAAAAATTCGCGGTTGCCAACGAGC
Organism: Noccaea bulbosa; assembly: GCA_900406535.1. Lineage (NCBI taxonomy): Eukaryota > Viridiplantae > Streptophyta > Magnoliopsida > Brassicales > Brassicaceae > Noccaea > Noccaea bulbosa. The sequence continues at coordinate 1,943 of OVBJ01002319.1, forward strand.
TTCCCGAAATTGCTACATGGGCAGCTACTTGCGAGCTGAAAAATCACCCATATAACAATTATAGAAAGAAGACGAGCTCGCAGCTCAGCAGATCAAGCATAAAAAAGATCCATCTGTCTGCGGACCTCGCAAAGACCTAGTAACTCAGGTTTGCATAGATAACACCGACCCCGAAAAGCGCGTAAGCATTGGAATCGACCTTGCAAAACCAATTCGTGACGAGCTAATTGCTTTTCTAAAAGAAAACATTAGCACCTTCGCATGGTCCACCATAGATATGCCTGTGATTGATACTCAGATCACATCTCACGAGCTGAACGTAAATCCCACGTTCAAACCCATGAAACAAAAACGTCAAAAACTAATCGAGCTAAAGCGGTAAACGACGAAGTTGGCTGACTACTCAAGGTAGGCTCGATCAGAGAGGTGAAATACCCCGACTGGTTAGCTAACCTGGTGGTTGTCAAAAAGAAAAACGGAAAGTGGAGAGTCTGTATCGAATTTACAGATCTCAATAAAGCTTGTCCAAAAGACAGCTACCCACTCTCACATATAGATCGCTTAAGCTACGGCTGGTCACCAGCTCCTATCCTTCATGGATGCGTTTTCTGGGTGTAATCAAATCAAGATGAACCCAAAAGATCATGAGAAAACAGCATTCATAATAGATCGAGGTACTTACTGTTACAAAGTAATGCCCTTCGGTCTAAAAAACGTGGGAGCGACATACCAACGCCTCGTAAACAGAATGTTTGCCGACCAACTCGGCAAAACAATGTAGGTGTACATAGACGACATGCTAGTCAAATCCTCTAAGGAAACAGACCATGTCGTACAGCTCAAGGAATGCTTCGCCATACTAAACAAGTACGGCATGAAGCTGAACCCGACTAAATATACATTTGGAGTTCCTTATGGAGAATTCCTCGGTTACCTAGTAACCAAACGCGGAATCGAAGCGAACCCAAAACAAATCTCCGCCTTTCTCGACATGTCCTCCCCTAAAAATACTAGGGATGTGCAAAGGTTAACCGGCCGAATAGCAAGTGTCTTCCGTTTTACCAGCTCCTCCGAGAAAATAAAAAATTCTCATGGGACGAAAAATGCGAAGAAAGTTTCAAACATCTTAAAACTTACCTCAGCGAACCTCCCATATTGGCCAAATCAGTACAAGGAGAGAATCGCTGTACCTCTACATCGCACTCTCATCCGCGGAGGTCAGTGGGGTCCTAGTTTGTGAAGAGCTAAACGAACAAACACCGATTTTTTACGTAAGTAAATCCTTGATCGACGCCGAGACTAGATATCCAGCTATGGAAAAACTAGCCTTAGCAATTGTAATGTCCGCTTGAAAGCTGCGACCTTACTTCCAGTCACACACAATCGTCGTGATGACCTCGCAACCACTGCGAACTATACTACATAGTCCAAATCAATCTGGACGATTAGCTAAATGGGCTATCGAGCTCAGCGAATACGACATCAAATATCGAACTAGAACCTGCGCCAAAGCCCAGGTCTTAGCCGACTTCATGATCGAGCTGGCACCGGAAGACATTAACGATACCACCCTCTCCAAAACATGGACACTCTTTGTAGACGGAGCCTCGTCCAAACAGGGAGCTGACATCGGAATCAAACTCACTTCTCCAACCAGAGAAGTTATTGAACAATCATTCAGACTTGGATTCGTCGCCTAAAACAATGAGGCCGAATATGAAGCTCTCATAGCCGGACTCCGACTCGCAATCGGGATCGGCATGAATGAGATCAACACATTCAGCGATTCCCAGCTCGTTAGTAGTCAATACAGTGGCGAATACGAAGCAAAAGAGGAGCGCATGGAAGCTTATCTCAAAGTAATTCGATATTTAGCTTGACAATTTAGCAATTTGAACTAACTAGGGTGCCTAGGGGAGAGAACACTTCGGCTGACGCCTTAACCCATGTCCGATACTTCGGACCCAATTGTAAGACGTGTGATCCCAGTCGAAGGCATAAACAAACTTAGCATCGACATCACACTCAAGTCTGACAGTATAAACGCAATTACCTCGCGCCCATCTACTCGTTCTCAAACTAGACAATCCCAAGATCCGGGACCATCCAACCCTGAATTCAATTCCGAGGAAGAAGAACCTGTCCAAGATAGGCAAAAAACAAGGTATATCGATTCAGACTCTTCGCAAAACACGCAAGAGTCCACGATCCATACCGTCCCATCTGTTATGGCAAGTGAACTCACCTTAAAGGAAGAGTTCGCTGCGAGACCCAACTGGAGAACTCCCATCTTCGAGTATATCCAGCTCGGAGTTGTTCCCAACGAAAAATAGGCATCTCGCAAGCTAAAAACCCAGAGCTCGCATTATTGCATAATGGAAGCTAAGCTTTACAAACGAAGCCTTATCGAACCATACTTAACGTGTGTTCACGGCGAAGAAGCCAGCACCGTAATGCACGAGACTCATCAAGGACTTTGCAGAAGTCATTCCGCAGGCCGCACTCTTGTCATACGGATTAAAAACTAGGCTACTTCTGGCCAACTATGATAGCAGATTGCGAGCAGTATTCTAGGCAATGTGATAAATGCCAAAGGCACGCCCCAAGCATTCACGTCCCAGCTGAAACACTCTCGTCGATCTCTTCACCTTATCATTTTATGAGGTGGTCTATGGACATAGTAGGCCCTATGGTCTCATCAGGACCAAAGCAATTCAAGTACCTACTAGTCCTGACCAACTACTTCACTACATGGATTGAGGCTAAACCATACCAACAAACAACTGAACTCGAGGTGCGCAAATTCATCTGGAAAGATATTATCTGCCGACACGGACTCCCGTTCGAGATCGTGACAGATAATGGGTCTCAGTTCATATCTCGAACATTCAGAGACTTCTGCAAGAAATGGAAAATACGCATAACATATTTCACACCTCGTTATCCACAAGGAAACGGGAAAGCTGAAGCAACAAACAAAACTATCTTGAGCAACTTCAAGAGAAGGGTTGGCGCCAGAAAACATAGGTGGTCCGAAGAGCTCGCAGCAGTTCTTTAGGCTTGTCGAACCATACCTCACAAAGCTACTAATGAGACCTCATTCTCATTAGCTTATGGATTAAAGGTAGTCATCCCAACTGAAACTTCCGTTCCAAGTCTTCGTAGGACGCAATGTCCAACGAACGTCGAGCAGAACGAAGAAATGTTGAGAGATCACCTTGACCTCATCGACGAACGTCGAGATCAAGCTCTGATCAGAATTCAAAACTACCAACAGGCTGCAGCTCGCTATTATAACTCTAAGGTCAAACATCGAAGGTTTAACATAGGCGACATGGTCTTGAGAAAGGTACAAGACTACACAAAAGAGCCCGGTGCGGGGAAACTTGGGACCAATTAGAAAGGTCCCTACCTCATCACCGATGTAGTTCGCGATAGCGTCTATAAGGTCACAAAAGTCAAAAACGGAATACTTGAACTGAGACCTTGGAATGTGATGAACCTGAAAAGGTACTATCACAGAAAAGGATCTCATATGGGTACTTCCACCCCTTGAACTACGTATAGGCTTGATTCTCCTTCCCTGGAGGTACGTACGCAGCTCAACCATGAGTCCAGCCCCAATCCAAAGTTATTTTATTCGAGACGACCTCATTGGCCAGCTCTAACACGAGCTCGATTTGTATCATCTCAATATCATATTAAATACTTTTCTTGCGAATTGCTCGAACTGACTCAGCAAATATTCCTTAAGCGTATTCTAATCTATTTAGACTCTTAAGCGCAATATTTTAACATCGAAAAAACATGATCCCACGCGACCTGAGTATGGAAATCAACCTCCCTTTCCTACCTCATTGCAACAAAGATCGAAAGACTGAATCCACCTCGAAATTTCCCTTTCGAACGAAGTGAAGTCAAGAGTCCACCTATTCACTTTCCGATTCCTATTTCGCAAAATCCAATGTGATCAACCGCGTCGAAGCATCCAGCATAGTGTTCGAGCGATCGTCGAATCAAAGACCTAGAGGCAGCCCATAATCTAACACGAAAATGAGCCACCCGAACGGACCTGAAGTTCACAATCGGCTCGAAACACTTTCAGCGAAGCGGCAAGACAGAAACAAACTTCACATGGTAAACCATCTCATCAAAAAAAGCCGAATAAGGAACACTTCGAATAAAAGTCGAGAAAACCATCTCCGCAAAGCTCGAGCTAATCAGCTCGTCAAGAAACTCGAAACAGGATTAAACCACGTTTAGCTCGATCTTCGCGATCAGCCAAAACTGGTTAAAATATTCTAAGTGTCGAATCGACCTAATCATTTCGACTTAGGCTTGATTCGACCGAAAAACTGTAATCAGATCGATCTCCACGATCAGCTGATTAGATTAGATTTGATTCGGCAAAGACTATAAACGTTTTTGACCTTGGTAATACACTTAGTCAATAAAAAGCCCCAAACATTTCAAGCAAGTAAAACACGAGCTAAAATGAAAAGTTTCACAACAAATTGGGCAAAAAAAACCTAAGGAAAAACGCCTAAGGCAAAATCGTTAAAAGCCCCCGCAAGTAAACAAGTTAATGGATTAAAACCCTCCCGCACACCAAATTCAGAACATAAAAGCGTAAAAACTCCGTCGGGCAACCAAGTCTTAAAAAAAATTAAAAGGAGAAGGGATAGAAAGAAATCGGTCGAAGAGCTCAGCCCTCGACGGTCATCTCTTTATCTTCCTTCTCCGCCGCCTCATTGCTTCCCTTCGCCTCCGCATTTGATCCAAACGGGTTCAAGCCAAGCGGGATGTTTATTGAGGGGTCGACCTCCATGCATGCCACCGAGTCCTCCGAAACCACCGGAAGATGAAACTTCCCGATGGAAAAATCAGAGACCTGACCCGGCTTGGACACTTCGGCCATAGCCTCTTCGAGGTCCTTTAGCCTCGTGAGCTCCTCCTCTTGTCTGGTCATCCCAGAGATCAACGACTTGAGAAGGTCGATGTTGGATTGGAGTTCGAGGTAAATCACCCTCCTTCTCGTTCTCCACCTTCTTCTTCTCGAACTTCACCTTAGTCTCCTCAAGCAATTTCCCCCATGCTTCACAGACATCTCTCTCCGACCTGCGCGGTTAGCTCGACGAGCTACATCGTTCTTCTCGGCAACGAACACCTGGTTCTCAAATTTCATCTCAAAGATTTGAAATGTTTAATAATTCTGAAATATAGCATATGTTGAAGGGAGATAGTAAGAAAAATAAAATCGTAAAGCATGAACTTATTATAGATTTTCCATTGACAATTTCATCAAATGAGTTATACAAAAAATAGAAAAATTAGGTTCAAGATTTTTGATACATGGTTTTATAGGATGTTTTTAAAGAATGGTGGAGTTGTTTTGAAAATAAGCTGTAAAAAGAGAATGGCTTATAAATAGCTATTTATTTGTGATACTACTACTTACTTGCTAAAGTTAAGAGATCTTATGTTCAACCAAAATGAAAAAGCCATAAAAAGAAGTTAAAGAGATCAAAAAGACCACACCAGTTGAGATACAAGGCTAATTACAAGTGAAAATAAAAAAAAAAGGAAACAAAAAAAATTTGAAAGAGGGCAGAAAACTATATATATTTGAAGATATATAAAGAGTAACTCGAGAAAATAGATATAATGTTATGTTTTAAAATTAATTAAAAATAATTTCATAAATTTTGAATAGAACAAAATTTCAAAATTATCAACGGTGTGATTATACTTACTTCTTTGTTCGGAACCTATAAAATTTCTCTTTATCAATGGTGTTATATGGCATAATTATACTTACTTCTTTGTTCCGATCGACACCGATGCTGGTTATGTGGGTTAACCGGTTAAATTGAACTAAAAATTAGTTATTAAAAATTAATTGGTTTAAATCGGTTAAATGAAGTTAATTGGTTAAATGGTTAATTGGAAGAATTTAATTAATTATTTTCGGATTTATAATTAATTAATATAATTTTTTAATTTTTTAAATTATTTAATAATTATTTTGGAGATGTTTAATAATGGGAAATACTTAATAATTTGTGGAAATTATTTAAATGATATAGAAATTGTGTAAATGGCCTGTAGACAGAATGATCGTCTCACTGGGTATTTATGAAATGAAATATTCACGCATCTCTTTTTACCATGTGATGCAGGTAAAAGAAAAGTGTGATCGCGGAATCGGGCCCGAAGAAGAGGATGATAGGAATTTTTTTATTTTATTTGAATTCATTTAAGTTCTTAGAATTCTTTGATTTATTTACTGCTTCCGCTGAACCTTATTGTTTGATTTGATTTATTATTTATTTAATTTATTTAAGCCTTGGTTGTTTTATTTTGGTATCAGAGCCTGGACGGTTTTAGGACGTGCTAGGTTGATAGTTTTAGTATCATCCTCTTCGGGCTTTAGGCGATTCCGCGGTGAGTAGTTGTGTGTTATTTTTGGTTTTGTGCTAGTGTCTCACCTCTTTTCCGTTTTTAGTGAGATAGACGGCATTGCGAGAGGTCGCGGTGCTAGGGGCCGTGGTGACGGTGTTGGCTGAGGTGTTGCCCGTGGGGGCAGAGTTGGAGGCTGTGGAGGCCGGGGTCGTGGTCGTGGAGAGCAGGCAGAGTCAGACGGGAGTGCAGCACCGAGTGTGGCGACTGCGTCAGTGACCCAGTCAGTTCCTTTGGCGGGTCAGGCCGGTGTGGGCATCGGTGGCGACGCGGGAGTCGGGGCTGCCCCTGTGGCGGGTGCTGCCCCAGCTCCGGGTCTAGGTGACCAGTTTATGGGGCTCCTGACACAGATTTTGGCACGTCTTCCTCTGGGTGTTCCTCCAGTGGCCGGGGCACAGCAGGATGCCGGTTTCGTTGGTCAGCAGCAGGCTGCGGGTCCTGCGGGGCATCAGCAGGCTGCGGGTTTTGTTCAGCCGGGTGCGGCTTAGGTTGGGCAACATGGTGTTGCAGCTTTTGGGCATCCGCCTTATCTCGAGATGATGAGGATTGGTACGCTTTTCTTTGAGGGTAGTGTCGGTCCAGAGCAGGCTGACGAGTGGAGGTCCCGAGTGGAGCGGAACTTCAAGTCGATCAGGTGTCCAGTGGAGTACCAGGTGGAGATAGCGATCCAGTATCTGAGTGGTGATGCACATATGTGGTGGCGGGCCGTAGCGGGGAGGAGAGCAGTCTGGACGTGGTATGACTTCGTGACGGAGTTTGACGACCAGTACTTCCCGCAGGAGGCTCGGGATCGGTTTTTGTTGCTGTTCACGTCCCTGACCCAGGGTGACTGTACAGTGCGCGAGTACGCAGCGGAGTTTAGCAGACTCGTTGTACATGCCGGTGTTGGCGCAGGTGGTGAGCCCGAGATACTTCAGAGGTTCCTTCAGGGGCTTCGTTCGAGTATCTGGCAACAGTGTCGGACTCGCGCGCATCGCCACCGGGGACTCAACCGAGTCACTGTGAAGAACAGGTACCCTCTCCCCAGGATTGGCGAGTTGTTGGATCAGTTGAGGGGTGCTACTTGGTTCTCCAAGATTGACTTGGCATCGGGTTATCATCAGATCCCGATAGACGATGTGGATGTCCGCAAGACTGCTTTCAGGACGAGATATGGGCATTTCGAGTTTGTGGTCATGCCTTTCGGTTTGACTAATGCGCCAGCTGCATTTATGAGGTTGATGAACGACGTATTCAGGGAGTTTTTGGATGTGTTTTTCATCATCTTCATCGATGATATCTTGGTTTATTCCAAGAGTCCTGAGGAGCTTGAGGTTCACTTGACGCTAGTTCTGGAGACGCTTCGAGATCAGAAGCTGTATGCTAAGTTGAGCAAGTGCAGTTTCTGGCAGCGACATATGGGATTTCTCGGGCACATTGTTTCTACTGAGGGAGTTTCTGTAGATCCGTCGAAGATCGAGGCTATCAGAGATTGGCCAGCACCTAGTAGTGCTACCGAGATCAGGAGTTTTCTTGGTTTAGCAGGTTACTACAGAAGATTCGTCAAGGGCTTTGCGAGTATGTCTCAGCCGATGACGAAGTTGACTGGCAAGGATGTGCCATTTGTTTGGTCACCGGAGTGCGAGGAGAGCTTTGGGAAGCTCAAGGAGATGTTGACTACTACACCTGTTTTGGCATTACCCGAGCCGAGAAGCCTTATGTAGTTTACACCGATGCTTCAGGAGTTGGTCTAGGTTGTGTGCTGATGCAGGAGGGCAGAGTCATTGCCTATGCTTCGAGACAGTTACAGGGAAGTAGTGTAACCGTCCTACGCATGATCTTGATTTGGGAGCGGTGGTCTTTGCACTCAAGATTTGGAGATCATATCTTTTGGGAGAGTCAGTGAAGATCTTCATAGATCACAGGAGTTTAGAGCACATTTTTACTCAGCCCATGCCAAATGCGAGACAGACACGCTGGGTTGAGTTTCTTGCAGATTTCGATGTGGATATTGTTTATCATTCAGGCAAGGCTAACCTAGTTGCAGATGCTTTGAGTCGACGGAGGTGTGATTCGGCTTTAGAACAGGATGTTGAGACTTTGGTGGGCGAGATCAGCACTTTGCGTCTTTGTGCTATTTCACAGGAACCTTTGGGTTTAGAGGCAGTTGATCAGGCATATTTGTTGAGCAGGATCAGAGTGGCGCAGCAGAGTGATCAGAGTTTGATCGATGTGTCACATGTGCAGAGTTCGAAGTATCAGGTTTCTGAGAACGGGACTATCTTGGTTCGTGGTCGGGTTTGTGTACCCAAGGTGGAGGAGTTGAGACAGCAGATTCTCAGGGAGGCTCATTCGAGCAAGTTCTCGATTCATCCAGGGGCGACCAAGATGTACCATGACCTCAAGAGGTACTATCATTGGGTCGGGATGAAGAGAGATGTGGCGGATTGGGTTGCGAAGTGCAACACTTGTTCTTTGGTGAAGGCTGAGCATCAGATTCCGGGTGGTCTTTTGCAGAGTTTACCCATTCCAGAGTGGAAGTGGGACAGGATCACGATGGACTTCGTGGTTGAACTGCCTATTTCGAGGACACATGATGCTATTTGGGTCATCGTTGATCGGTTGACCAAGTCAGCACATTTTCTGGCCACTAAGAAGACAGATGGAGCTGCTGTTTTGGCTAAGAAGTTTGTGCGAGAGGTAGTGAGGCTGCATGGAGTGCCAGCTAGTATGGTGTCGGATAGAGATCCGAGATTTACCTCAGAGTTTTGGAGGGCATTTCAGAGAGAGATGGGCACGCATGTGCATTTGAGTACAGCATATCATCAGCCGACAGATGGGCAGTCAGAGAGGACTATCCAGACTTTGGAAGATTTACTGAGGATGTGTGTACTAGATTGGGGTGGTCATTGGGCGGATCATTTGAGGTTGGTTGAGTTTGCGTACAACAATAGCTTCCAGGCGAGTATTGGCATGGCTCCTTTTGAGGCCTTGTATGGGAGGCCATGTAGGACACCTTTATGCTGGACCCAAGTGGGGGAGCGCAACATTTATGGAGCTACTTATGTTCAGGAGATGACAGAGAAGGTTCGTGTTGTGAGGCTGAACATGAAGAAAGCTCAGGATAGACAGAAGAGTTACGCAGATAGACGCCGACAAGAGCTTGAGTTTCATGTTAGAGATAGAGTGTATCTCAAGATGGCTATGTTGAGGGGTCCTAACAGATCCATGGCTGAGAACAAGCTGAGTCCGCGGTTTATGGGTCTGTTTCCGGTTGTGGAGCGAGTTGGACCATTGGCGTACAGGTTAGAGCTACCTCCGATTATGAGAGCCTTTCACAAGGTGTTTCATGTATCGATGTTGAGGAAGTGTCTACACCCTTCTGAGGAATTAGTGGCTAAGATTCCAGAGGATCTTCAGCCAGATTTGACAGTTCCGGCAGTGCCTGTGAGGATCCTTGAGAGGAAGGACAAGGTTCTGCGGAACAAGAAGATACCAGTACTGAGAGTTTTGTGGTCTTGTGGTGGTGCTGAGGAGGAGACTTGGGAGCCAGAGACAAAGATGAAGTTGAAGTTCAGGAAGTAGTTCGACAAGCAGGTCGAGGAGTGAGCTTCTTTCGTCTTTGTGGCTATGTCTTTTGTTGATTTTTGAGCTTTGGTGTTATTGTATTTCGTTTCGTTGTAACAATTTACATTTTGAGATTTAATAAGATGGAGTTTTCTCTTATTATTTATGGAGTTCGGATGTTACACACATTGTTGACCAGTTTGGGTCATGAGACTATTTAATCTTATTGTTTTAGACATTTAATTTTTTTTCTCTAAGGGCTGCGGTCCTGAATAACTCATTACACCTTTAGAGATATGGTTCGCTGGTATACTTCCCTGATGTGTGGACGTCAGTGTGAGTGGCTTACCTGATGCGTGGGCGTCAGTGTGAGTAGCTTATCTGGGAGGCGTGGGCCACAGTATCAGCAGTGTCGGTCCATTTGGGAGGCTTGGGTCCCAGTTTGGGCGATTGCATGCTTGTTTGGGAGGCTTGGGCCCCAATACAAGTGGTGTGATTTTTGACTTATTTGAGAGGCTTGGGCCCCAAATAAGTGTTTGGATAATGAGTTAAGAGAAAAATGTCTTGAATGGTGCGTATAACTTAGGATTGAATGAGAGTCTCGAGAATCAGTTGAGGATTCCAGTGTTTGGCCTTGCGAGGTCGGGCTTTGGTCTTTGAGAGACGCGTTGTGTTTGGAATTCGAGGACGAATCCAGTTTAGTGGGGGAGAATTGTAACATCCGTAAACCAAAGACTCGAAAATATTCTTTGGTGTCGATCGACACCAGGATAGTGTCGATCGACACCAGCCCGAAATTCGATTTTCGGTTTGTTTTGAGTTAACCGGTTTCGCGATTGGTTTAGGGAAAAGCCCTATTTTCCATGTTAAAAGTTGTGGACCCGCTGGAGAAGGCTTGTTTTTCGAGGCTAAGTGTTCTTGAGGAGTTTTGGAGAGTTTGGAGGCGATTTGGGAGCTCTTGGGTGTTGATTTGCTGTTGTTCTTGCTTGTTCATCTTCCTTTCCTCTCCCTCAATCCAAAATCAAGGTGAGTACGTGATTGTAGGTCCGGTATTTCTAGATCTGCTTTTGTGATATGGTTGATTGATGAATTGATACGATCCTAGCCAGGAGTTCGACACTTTGAAGCAAGTCGGGTTTGTGATGGAGTGAAAGGAATCGGTGGAAGGAAGTTTGAGTGAATAGATGGGATAAACTAGATGAACTGGAATGGATGGAGTCGGTGGGATGAGACTTGAATGGATTGAGATCGAAGATGAGGGATGGATCGAATGGCTATACCAGAGATCCAGCGGCAAGGATCTCCAACACCACCTTCCAGATTGTCGATATAACACACAACAATCAAAAAGGGTTCTCTTAGATATCACACACTAAGAATGATCAAACAAATTAAGGAGAGAGTTTGAGAATAAAAAGTTTGATAAAATGAAAGAGAAATTCGTCCAGGACATATAAAGGGGAAAGGAGAGAAGAAGAATTAAAGAGAATAGTCAAGGAACAAGCTCCAAGACCTTCTCGAAAACACACACACAAATAAATGACAAAGACTGAAATTAAACCAAAGTTTAACATAGAAAAGACCCTTATTCCTCTTGGCCACGTTTTTGGGCTTGTTCTTTGATGGGCTTGGGTCTTGATTCAGTAAAGGGATGATTTGAAAGTGATACTTAAGCCTCATTTAAAACCTTCTAAGGAAAACCCATTGGGACAAAACCTTAGAAGGGAAAAAGAGTGCAAAAGCATCACTTGTCCCTTTACCGAATGATTGGATCAAAAACCAGGGAGGTTTAGGATCATGTCGTCTCTTGCTTGGTTCAAGCATAACCTCAGAGTGAGTCTCTGGTTCCATTGATGCAGCTAAAGCTTCCTCCGCTACAAGCTCCGGTTCAAGCTCCTCCTCATTTTCAAGCTTGTTTTCCTCACGTTCAAGCTGCTCCACAAGCTCCATGTCTTTAAATCCGTTAGGTTCAAGCTTGGGTCCACGGTCCTTGTCCTTGACGCTGACCATAGTCACATCATGAATCTGGGTTTGTTCTTGAAGTTTCCGTGTTGTTTATGTGTTGAATGTATAATATAATCGTGTTTGGTGTTGATTGAGCTGTAATTATGTGTTTTGATGCTGTTCAATCGCATTCGGTTTCACGCTGTGAATTCGGTGTCGATCGACACCAATCCGGTGTCGATCGACACCAATGTTGATAGTGTCGATCGACACCGATGCTGGTTCTGTGGGTTAACCGGTTAAATTGAACTAAAAATTGGTTATTGGAAATTAATTGGTTTAAATCGGTTAAATGAAGTTAATTGGTTAAATGGTTAATTGGAAGAATTTAATTAATTATTTTCGGATTTATAATTAATTATTATTATTATTTAATTTTTGTAAATTATTTAATAATTATTTTGGAGATACTTAATAATGGAAAATACTTAATAATTTGTGGAAATTATTTAAATGATCTAGAAATTGCGTAAATGGCCTGTAGACAGAATGATCGTCTCACTGGGTATTTATGAAATGAAATACTCACCTATCTCTTTTTGCCATGTGATGCAGGTAAAAGAAAAGTGTGATCGCGGAATCAGACCCGAAGAAGAGGATGATAGGAATTTGTTTATTTTATTTGAATTCATTTAAATTGTTAGAATTCTTTGATTTATTTACTGCTTCCGCTGAACCTTATTGTTTGATTTGATTTATTATTTATTTAATTTATTTAAGACTGTCGCTAGAATTATTTAAAAAAAAAAAAAAGAAGCTTGGTTGTTTTATTTTAGTATCAGAGCCTGGACGGTTTTAGGACGTGCTATAGTTTTAGTATCATCCTCTTCGGTCTTCAGGCGATTCCGCGGTGAGTAGTTGTGTATTATTTTTGGTTTTGTGCTAGTATCTCACCTCTTTTCCGTTTTTAGTGAGTGGCGTTACGAGAGGTCGCGGTGCTAGGGGCCGTGGTGACGGTCCAGCTGCTCGTGGGGGCAGAGCAGCTCCCCGAGGTGGGGCAGAGTTGGAGGCTGTGGAGGCCGGGGTCGTGGTCGTGGAGAGCAGGCGGAGTCAGTGACCCAGTCAGTTCCTTTGGCGGGTCAGGCCGGTGTGGACTTCGGTGGCGACGCGGGAGTCGGGGCTGCCCCTGTGGCGGGTGCTGCCCCAGCTTCGGGTCTAGGTGACCAGTTTATGGGGATCCTGACGCAGATTTTGGCACGTCTTCCGCATGCGGTTTCAGAGCAGGCGCTGGGTGTTCCTCCAGTGGCCGGGGCACAGCAGGGTGCCGGTTTCGTTGGTCAGCAGCAGGCTGCGGGGCATTAGCAGGCTGCGGGTTTTGTTCAGCCGGGTGCGGCTTAGGTTGGGCAACATGGTGTTGCAGCTTTTGGGCATCCGCCTTATCTCGAGATGATGAGGATTGGTACACCTTTCTTTGAGGGTAGTGTCGGTCCAAAGCAGGCTGACGAGTGGAGGTCCCGTGTGGAGCGGAACTTCCAGTCGATCAGGTGTCCAGTGGAGTACCAGGTGGAGATAGAGATCCAGTATCTGAGTGGTGATGCACATCTGTGGTGGCGGGCCGTAGCGGGGAGGAGAGCAGTCTAGACGTGGTATGACTTCGTGACAGAGTTTGACGGCCAGTACTTCCCGCAGGATTCTCGGGATCGGTTTTTGTTGCGGTTCACGTCCCTGACCCAGAGTGACCGTACAGTGCGCGAGTACACAGCTGAGTTTGGCAGACTCGTTGGACATGCCGGTGTTGGCGCAGGTGGTGAGAGCAAGATACTTCAGAGGTTCCTTCAGGGGCTTCGTTCGAGTATCTGGCAGCAGTGTCGGACTCGCGTGCATCGCCACCGGGGACTCAACCGAGCCACTGTGAAGAACATGTACCCTCTCCCTAGGATTGACGAGTTGTTGGATCAGTTGAGGGGTGCTACTTGGTTCTCCAAGATTGACTTGGCATCGGGTTATCATCAGATCCCGATAGACGATGCGGATGTCCACAAGACTGCTTTCAGGACGAGATATGGGCATTTCTAGTTTGTGGTCATGCCTTTCGGTTTGACTAATGCGCCAGCTGCATTTATGAGGTTGATGAACGACGTATTTAGGGAGTTTTTGGATGTGTTTGTCATCATCTTCATCGATGATATCTTGGTTTATTCCAAGAGTCCTGAGGAGCATGAGGCTCACTTGACGCTAGTTCTGGAGAAGCTTCGAGATCAGAAGCTGTATGCTAAGTTGAGCAAGTGCAGTTTCTGGCAGCGAGAGATGGGATTTCTCGGGCACATTGTTTCTACAGAGGGAGTTTCTGTAGATCCGTCGAAGATCGAGGCTATCAGAGATTGGCCTAGACCTAGTAGTGCTACCGAGATCAGGAGTTTTCTTGGTTTAGCAGGTTACTACAGGAGATTCGTCAAGGGCTTTGCGAGTATATCTCAGACGATGACGAAGTTGACTGGCAAGGATGTGCCATTTGTTTGGTCACCGGAGTGCGAAGAAAGCTTTGGGAAGCTCAAGGAGATGTTGACTATTACACCTGTTTTGGCATTACTTGAGCCGGGAAGCCTTATGTAGTTTACACCGATGCTTCAGGAGTTTGTCTAGGTTGTGTGCTGATGCAGGAGTGCAGGGTGATTGTCTATGCTTCGAGACAGTTACAGGGTAGTAAGTGTAACCGTGCTACGCATGATCTTGACTTGGGAGCGATGGTCTTTGCACTCAAGATTTGGAGATCTTATCTTTTGGGAGAGTCAGTGAAGATCTTCACAGATCACAGGAGTTTACAGCACATTTTTACTCAACCCATGCTGAATGCAAGATAGACACACTGGGTTGAGTTTCTTGCAGATTTCGATGTGGATATTGTTTATCATCCAGGCAAGGCAAACCTAGTGGCAGATGCTTTGAGTCGACGGAGGTGTGATTCGGCTTTAGAGCAGGATGTTGAGACTTTGGTGGGCGAGATCAGCACTTTGCGTCTTTGTGCTATTTCGCAGGAACCTTTGGGTTTAGAGGCAGTTGATCAGGCAGATTTGTTGAGCAGGAACAGAATGGCGTAGCAGAGTGATCAGAGTTTGATCGATGCGTCACATTTGCCGAGTTCCGAGTATCAGGTTTCTGAGAACGGGATTATCTTGGTTCGTGGTCGAGTTTGTGTGCCCAAGGTGGAGGAGTTGAGACAGCAGATTCTCAGGGAGGCTCATTCGAGCAAGTTCTCGATTCATCCAGGGGNGTGGCAGATTGGGTTGCAAAGTGAAACACTTGTTCTTTGGTGAAGGCTGAGCATCAGGTTCCGGGTGGTCTTTTGCAGAGTTTACCCATTCCAGAGTGGAAGTGGGACAGGATCACGATGGACTTCGTGGTTGGACTGCCTATTTCGAGGACGCATGATGCTATTTGGGTCATCGTTGATCGGTTGACCAAGTCAGCACATTTTCTGGCCACTAAGAAGACAGATGGAGCTGCTGTTTTGGCTAAGAAGTTTGTGCGAGAGATAGTGAGGCTGCATGGAGTGCCAGCTAGTATTGTGTTGGATAGGGATCCGAGATTTACCTCAGAGTTTTGGAGGGCATTTCAGAGAGAGATGGGCACGCAGGTGCATTTGAGTACAGCATATCATCAGCAGACAGATGGGCAGTGAGAGAGGACTATCCAGACTTTGGAGGATTTACTGAGGATGTGTGTACTAGATTGGGGTGGTCATTGGGCGGATCATTTGAGCTTCGTTGAGTTTGCTTACAACAATAGCTTCCAGGCGAGTATTGGCATGACTCCTTTTGAGGCCTTGTATGGGAGGCCATGTAGGACACCTTTATGTTGGACCCAAGTGGGGGAACACAACATTTATGGAGCTACTTATGTTCAGGAGATGACAGAGAAGGTTTGTGTTGTGAGGCTAAACATGAAGAAAGCTCATGATACGCAGATAGACGCATACATGAGCTTGAGTTTCAGGTTGGTGATAGAGTGTATCTCAAGATAGCTATGTTGAGGGGTCCTAACAGATCCATAGCTAAGAACAAGCTGAGTCCGCGGTTTATGGTTCTGTTTCCGGTTGTGGAGCGAGTTGGACCATTGGCGTACAGGTTAGAGCTACCTCCGATTATGAGAGCCTTTCACAAGGTGTTTCATGTATCGATGTTGAGGAAGTGTCTACACCCTTCTGAGGAATTAGTGGCTAAGATTCCAGAGGATCTTCAGCCAGATTTGACAGTTCCGGCAGTGCCTGTGAGGATCCTTGAGAGGAATGACAAGGTTCTGCGGAACAAGAGGATACCACTACTGAGAGTTTTGTGGTCTTGTGGTGGTGCTGAGGAAGAGACTTGGGAGCCAGAGACAAAGATGAAATTGAAGTTCAGGATGTAGTTCGACAAGCAGGTCGAGGAGTGAGCTTCTTTCGTCTTTGTGGCTATGTCTTCTGTTGATTTTTGAGCTTTGGTGTTATTGTATTTCGTTTCGTTGTAACGATTTACATTTTGAGATTTAATAAGATGGAGTTTTCTCTTATTATTTATGGAGTTCGGATGTTACACACATTGTTGACCAGTTTGGGTCGTGAGACTATTTAATCTTATTGTTATAGACCTTTAAGAATTTTTCTCTAAGGGCTGCAGTCCTGAATAACTCATTACACCTTTAGAGATATGGTTCTCTGGTATACTTACTTGATGCGTGGGCGTCAGTGTGAGTGGCTTACCTGATGCGTGGGCGACAGTGTGAGTAGCTTATCTGGAAGGCATGGTGAAACAACCAGTCTTTTTTTTTTTTAATATTTATCAATGCGGAAAATCTTAGGAAAGAATCAATAAATAAATAACCATAAACCAGTTCAACAAATGAATTCAAT